>JAOTQJ010004720.1:0-25723 GCA_025642045.1 Solanum sejunctum
GCTGCCAAGATGTGTTTATTGGCTGCTAATGCTAGTTTTATCACCTACTATGTTGTAGATAAATATTTGGAGGAAGGAAAGGTTATCGTGAGTTAGTAACAAGGTCATACAACGAGGTATGTAAGACTCTTTGATTTCATATTGCTTGGCATGAAACATAGATGCCTCCTTGGCACATAAAGACACTTACCAACTCCGACACAACTATTAAGTATGTCTACACTCTTGTACATGCTTATATGCTCCTATATATAGTCACCTTCATATCTCAATACATACATGAGTACCAAGATACATGGGTTCTTGTTGCCATATAAAGTTCACGAGTTGTTCCATTTCATATGCATTTCATTGTTTATACAATGTACTTTTTATTGGTCATATTGTCTGGTATTATTAGCTATATGTCACGTGCTATGTATACAGTCCTACAGCTCCCGCCTATTGCGGGGTAAGGGGGGGTCGGATGTACGCAACCTGACCCCTATGTTTAAAAACATAGTGTGACTGTTTCCAGATGATCCATGATGAGCGTCAAAAGTTGCATTGACTAACTGCTACTTCACAATTGAAAGAAACACCGAAAGTTTAAAAAACCATTTTGCTTTATTCCATCATACCCAAAAACCAAAAAATAGTGAATCTTTGGATCCATCCCAGATTGATGGAAAAACCATCTCAAAGGTAATTGAAAGATAAAGTATACAGTTTTGATAGGTGGTAGCCCGAGGGGGTGGAAGTAACACCTAGCCAGGCACGATCCTATCACGGGTGGTAGCCCGAGGGGGTTAAGGGAGAACCTAGCAAAAGGACGATCCTGATATCCCAAGGGGTGGAAGAATCACCTAGCTAAGGAAACATCTTATTACGAGGGCTAGCCTCAGGGGTTAAGGAAGAACCTAGCCAGTGAAGAACCAGATACAGTTCACCACTGATCAGTTGGTCATTTGTATTATAGTTGTTCACAGATTTTACAGAAGGTACAACAATATAAAGCACATAAAGTACACAATCTTACAGTATAACTAAAGGTGGTCTTTTATGCTACACAGTGTATAGTTTCACTTGAGTTGTTATATCATATACAATATTTCCTTCCTTACATACTCAGTACATTATCCCGTACTGACATCCCTTATGGGGGACCTGCATTTCATGCTGTCGGTACAGGTGCTAGTAGATCTCCCCAGTAGGAGTATAGGATATTCAACTGTTGTTATCAAGCTCCAGGTTGCTTTGGGACTTTGTACATGTCTAGAGCTTACATGTTTTTATTACATAGGTTGTTGAGGTGCGGCCTGTCCTGTCCCTTATCAGATGTTTTACTTTATTTAGAGGCTTTGTATACTATGTAAAGTAAAGTTTGGTCAAGTCTCATATTTTAAATACCGTGGCCCCAATGGCCTAGTCATATGCATTTCCTTTTGACTTGTTATCACTATTTATCTTCTTAAAGGTATGTTAAATGCAGAAATCCCTTATAGTATGTATAGAAAGCGCATAGTTATAGGTTGGTTCTCCCGAGCCTTATCGGCAACGGGTGCCAGTCCGCCCTAACGGGACTTTGGGCGTGACAATTTTACTACTAATCGTTTCTAGTATCTATAACTATAATCTCTAGAAAGGATTGTTTTTATGATTCAAAAATAACATAAAATAAATGTTAACTAGATTACGAAAATATGCTCAATTTTGAGAACAACTTGGGAATTGTGTTCCCTATGGTTCATTGAATTAATTACCCTAGATATTATAACTAGGATTAGTGAATTGCATGTAGGATAGTAACTTAGGTTCTTCCAGCCCTCTTGTGAAGGTGAAGGTCAAATTTCACCATGGCGCTTGGTCGACTACCATGGCATGCCAACTAACCATTACCTATTGTCCCAGTCAACCTCCCCTTGGTCAGGTTTTGTTGATTAGATGGGAACACATCAACCAAATCCTGTCATCTACTTTCCTTTTCCTATTCGTCACTACCTTGGTCAGGATTATGATAGTAGGCAGGGTTTGGTGTTATCCACCACCAAACAAAATTAATCATGAAGAGAAATAAACAATATGTAAAATCCCAATCATAAATATGTAAAAAACCTAGGTCATTTTAAGTCAACTACCCATGGTTCCCACAACCCTAAGTTGTGGGTGCTTAGCTACTCATGGATAAAGCAAAACACACAAAAATGCAAATAAGAGACATAGTTGAGAGTTTCTCCAATAACAATTAAGGAAACAAGCACCACAAGTTTCAAATCCATAAGCTTGGTTGATCCACAATGTGTATAAAGCAAGGTTTGCAATTTCCCAAAAAGAGTTTTTGAAGAAAGAACAAATAAACTACTGTAAAACCTAAGAAAAGTTTCAAAAATTACTTGGAGAAGTGTCTCTAGCTGAACTCTCTCAAAATAACTTAACTTAAACTACTTATAGTATGTATAGAACAATTCTAAAATTTATGAAGAAAAGACAGCTAGCATCTGATAAATTTCGTAGTTACGACTCATAGGATAGCGTACAAGTCATAGTCGGGGTCTCGTATCAGGACCTTGACATTTTGAACTGAACTGGTATGACCCATAGGTGTGAGTCGTTGCTTGAGCTACAACTCTTATATTAGTCTCGTAGTCTTGGTCTTTAGCTTTTTTGGTCCAACATTTTGGTTCTCTAATTCTTGCTATGAGTCCACCTGTATGAGTCGTAGTGTGTCTTACAACTCATAGGCTAGGCTTATAGTAGTGACCTCTACTTGGCAGATTCCTAAATTTTGGTCTATTATTCCTGTTATGATACCACCCTATGACTCGTAGTGTGAGCTATGACTCATAGGTGGGCTCACATGGCCTATGCTTTAGCAAAATCTACAACTTTTCTTCAGAATCATACCAACCTAACTTTTTTGCAATATCAACAAAAAAACACATCAAAACACTAAAAATTCGCTTTGAAAACTTACAAAATCCCTTGTTTTAGGCACCAAATGTGCTGTAATTTGACAGCACATCAAGTACGCGTGATGCAATGCAACAATGATATAAGCCATCATATTCAAAATTCATACATATAGACAATGGATATAACCTCAATATGAAATATATGATCAATGCTTGTAATAAAATATGTATATAAATTATTTAACTTGCACATGATAATACATCTGTGGGAGAAGGATTTATCCGACATAGACCAAGCGAGCTACTACTTAAATTCCAAGGCATGATACCACCTTGGTAAGGTGATTGAGGCATATCACCCCCTTGTTAAGGTGATCGAGGCATATCACCCCCTCGACAAGGTATGGTCTACTTGCCAAGGTAATCCATACATGATAACATGAACAATCCGAGGCATGTCAACGCCCCCCCAACAAGGTATGTATAACTAGATAGATCCACTAGAAACCATACAAGAGATAATATATAAACCTATGTAGCACATAGTTTAGAGACTAAAGACTTTCTATAAGGATCCCTTGAGTCGATCCCCCATCTTAAGACTTAATCGATGCTAAGTCTAATCCCAAATACTTGAAATAGTCATAATTTGAATAACTTGTAAGAAGCATGATAACATGACATGAGTAGCTCATAACATGCTTGACTTCTAATAGTGAGCGTAACTTGAACGTGAGAGTAAATAATCATACATGATCCCTTTCCTTGACATTAATGACTGATAAGAGGTTAAAATCTTGAAATAGGTTCAATACATGCTTGAAAGCCCTTAACCATCATGAAGTCACTTGACTTGTAAACCATGTAAATAACTTGAGAGTTCTTTTCATATAATTTCTTCAAACTCATAATGGGTTCATGAGACTTTTTCAAAATCATGCAACTCAGGAGTATATTGAGATAAATAAAACCAATTCAAAATCAACCCACCAACATTGTAATAAAATTCCTATTTGGATATCATGAAATCCATCTCAAAAGTTCATCATAGTTCATAGTTTTTATAGTTCAAATCATGCATAATCTCAATATATATAAATCAACTCATGAAATAAGTTTAAAATAGATATTCATGCATAATCAATCAATACTTGATAAAACCCCAACATAGCTTTCATTCAAAATTCATATAAGAGATACCCATAGGTAACACAACTTGAAATCATGTAATTTTCATAAAAAGAAAAGGTTGGGCTCCATGGATGAAAGGACCCATGGATGAAGGCCCACATACCTCAAATTTGGATTTTCTTGAGATGAGCTTGCAGGAAACTTGAAGCGTGGATTGGGTTTTGAGTTCCAAAATTGATATTTAAATCCTTAAATTTCAGTGAGAGATTTGATGAAGTCTTGGAGAGATTCTTGAGAGGGTTTTGTAAGTAATAGAGTTGAAATATAGCTAAATATGGAACATTTCATGTTTAAATAGGTATGAGGCTATTACCCCAATGCCTTTGGATGCAATAAGAAAACTAAAAAAAATTATTGCACTAGTTCACGGCCTCAATGCGACACATGCCATACGCGAAGTGACATTTACACTAGTCTATGCCCCAGGCGTGTCGCGGCATGGACGCGGATAGACACTAGACTGCGAAAAATTAGCAAAAATTTTTTTTGTCTATGGGTCTTCTAAAATTTGAGTTATACTTATTCCCACTCAATTTTTCCCCATAATCAAGAATATGAAGTCGAATTTTCAATATCACACAAGATTTTGAGATATATGAAAATTACGATTATGGGGCTTTCCAAAGCACATGTGGGGCGTTTCAATTAAATTCCAACATAAACATAAGAGTTGTCGCTATATGTAATGGGGTTACAAAGCACTAAAAACCATAAAAAAATACAACTCACACATCAAGATATGATTAACATGCTAACAACAGTACACAGAAAGCTTCTTAGAGAGAAAACTGGCCAGAACTTTCACCATGTTTCATCCTTTTTTTTGATACCATACAAGCATATTCAGAACTTAACATAAACATAAAAGTTATAAGTATGTGAATTAGCTTTCCAAAACATATTTATAAATTAAGAAAACAGCTATATACAATGAGATAAACCACAAATACTACACATTACACTTTTTAAAGACAGAATTCAGCCACTTACCAAATAGTTGGGGATTTCTTAACCTTGCTCCAAGGAACTGATTTCTTTCATGTGTTTTTGTCAAATATAAGGTCATGAAAGAGTTTATAAGGTTTTATATGGTCTTGCAACTAACTTACTTTGGGGAAAATATATTTTATGTTAAAAGCAAGTTAAAAGAAAACTGTCCAATAAGGTGGTTGCCTAAATTTCCTTTTTCTCATTCCTTGTTTTTTTCTTTAAACATTAATATTTATTAAGGGAATTTTCTTGTTACTGAGTTATTTTATTTTTCAAGCTTGAATATGGACAGGCTCCTTGTCATATGTCAAGTCTTGATTAACCTCAATAGATTCAACGAGTAGGACATGAGAGGGGTCAGAACGATATCTTCTGAGCATTAAAATGTAGCATTAACACATGAAAGACATTGTGGATCCTATCCAACTAGGGTGGTAATACTAATTTATATACAACTGGTCCCACTCTTTCAAGTACCTCGTAGGGTCCGATAAATTGGTGACTAAGTTTTTCCTTTTGGCTAAATCTCATAATCTTTTTTCGTGGAGACACTTTTAAAAATACCTTATAACTAACTTGATACTCAATGTCAGACCTTTTAAGATAAGGATAGAATTTTTGCCTATCCAAAGCGAACTTCAGATGATCCTTGATCAACTTTACCTTGTCTTCTATTTGTTGCAGAATTTAAGGACCAGTAAGTTTTCTTTCACCAACTTCACTCCAACAAAGAGGACTTCGATATTTTCTTCCATATAAGGCTTCATAAAGAGGCATTCCAATACTCTATTGGTAGCAATTATTGTAAGCAAATTCTACTAAAGCCAAATGTTTGTCCCAACTACCATCAAACTCCATAATGCATGCTCGAAGTATATCCTATAGAATTTGTATCACACTTTTTGACCGCCCTCTATCTGAGGATGAAATGAGGTGCTAAAATTTAACTTGGTACCCATAGCCTTTTGCAAGCTAGACCAAAATCTTGATGTAAACTGTCATGACCCAAGCCTAGGGCTTAGACATGACCTGCAAATGGGAACCAAAAAGAAGACTCATAGCATATCATTACACATTATTGCTCGCAAAATCAATAAAATACAACAAGAAGTAGTAAATTAGGACAACTGGGGCTAAGGGAATGCTTTCATATCATAAGATTAAGGAACAAGAGAGTGAAGACTCATAACATTGATATATAACATTTCCAACAACACCTCTATTATATAGATAAGAGTGGGTGCCACGATAAGCAACCAGGCTCACACTCATAGTTAAAAGATAACATAAAGGAAAGGTAGTTTTAGTACATAGCAAGAGATCATAAGCAACATCCTCGGAATGGAGGACTCTCTACAAGCTTGAGAGACAATCGTACTAGCCATGTGGAGGAAGAGAATGATCAAGCGATGCTCCAGTTTCTATATGATGATATCATCTCAGTATAGAATATGCATTAGTACGTTTGAATGTACTAAGTTTGTAGGATGCAATGCAACAATAGATAGACATCATATTCAAAATGCATAATTAGGCAATAAATGAGCATATGCCACTATGACATGTATGGAAGATGCTTGAAGTAAATTATACTTTCATAGAGAATAATATATGTGTAGGGAGTACACATTCTTAGTGCAATCCAAGGCCTAACACCTTCTTGGAGAGGCGCATGAGGTACAAATCCCTTCATGAAGTTGATGGATTACAAACCCTCTAACAGGTTGATGGGTATAACCCCTAACATGGTTGATGGAGTACAAACCCCACTATAAGGTTGATGGTTACTGACCCCTAACAAAGTTACCCAGGCCTATCACCCTCCTGAGCTACGCGATCGAGGTACGAACCCCTCAATAGGTTACTTGGGCCTACAACCCCCCGAGCTAGGCTTGGTCATCCCCAACACTATAGAGACAATATCATATATATATATATATATATATATATATATATATTTCTCCCACCATCATATAGTCATTTTATCCATACATTCCTCTCATCATCATACAATCATCATATTCACACATTCGTTTAATCATTATATATTCATCATATACATACATTAATTTCATCATTATTCCATCATCATTTCATCGTCGCTTCATCATCATTTCATCATTGTTTCATTATCATATAATCATTTAACTCATGAGACATGCATTGGACCTTCAATTCCTCAAGAATCCATAATCGGACATTTTATGAAACACTTAGAGGGTGTGTAGTGCTAGTGTAAAACTATGCAATTGAAGAGTGGAATCATGCTAAAAAGTTCAATATAAAACCTTCAATGGATACTTAGTAACACCCTCAAGCAATATACATCAAAACCCTTCATGAAATCATATAATAGATCTTAGATTCGTAGATCAAAACATAGTAAAACAGTCACAATTTCATAAACCCCAACATAGTGTGTAGTGATTTTAAAATACATAAGACCCATGAGTAAATCCTATTTAAATCATGAAACTTTTAAGAAAAGTAAGCTTGGGCATCATGGGTAAAAGGAACCCATGAAAGAAACCTACATACCTTAGCTTTGGAGATGAACTTTATGAAGATTGGAGATGGAGCTTGAAGATTAAAAGGAAATCCTTAGATCCGGAGAGCGTTTTGAGACTTGAGTTTAGGAGTAAAATATTTAGCTAAGTGTTTGAATAAGTATTGGGGAATATTTAGAATGATATGAGGGTAAAAGTGGCTAAGAATAGGTATTTTCATGTTTGGAAACACTTAGATCCAAGACTTAAAAGTGTTGGACCGAAGTCAAAAGTGGACCAAAAATAACACTAGTGCACGTCCTTGGAGTGTCACGCCAGGCACGTGATTGGCTCAATAGGAATGCATTTTTGTAAAATCAAAATTGCTAATCCTTTGCTATTAAATTGGGGTTATACCTATTGTCCACTCAAAATGACCCCCTGAACAACAATATGAAGTTGGATTTTCGATATCACACACGTATTTTGAGATATATAGAGATTATGATTCAGGACACTTCCGAGGTATATTTTCGTGTACTTTTTGGGGTTGTTTCAATATCCTCCCCTTGGGAATATTCATCCTCTAATGTCAAAGAAACATATATTAGAGACATAAACATGAAAATTACAACCACATAAGAATGCAACAATGCCCTTAAACATCATTTCAAAACCCTCATGATAAGTGTAAAATCATCATGAACTTAGTCAATTTAAACATGAACATATGCAATGACGTGAGAGCTGAACTTAAGACATGAGATCATATAAAGACTTAGATCAATACCTTAGTCTTGAGTGGAGTGGAAAAGATAAGGATATTACTTTTGCATGTTCACTTCAGCCTCCCAAGTAGCACTTTCAACTTGTTGATTCCTCCAAAGAACCTTAATGAAAGACACCTCTTTGTTCCTTAATCTGTTCACTTGCCTATCCAAAATCTGAACTAGAACCTCTTCATATGTCAAATTATATTCAACAGCACCCATAACATCGAGAGGCACAATGGTATCCAGATCGCCCACACATTTCCTCAACATGAACACATGAAACACCGAATGAACCAAATTTATTTCTCTAGGCAATTCCAACTCACAAGCTACCTTGCCAACATTGTTCATCACCCTATATGGACCCATGTATCTTGGGGTCAATTTGGCCTTCTTATGAAAATGGACCACACCCTTCATAGGTGACACCTTCAAGTAGACCTAATCACCAAACTTGAACTCAAGATCCCTTCTCCTCACGTTGGTATAAGACTTTAGACAACTTTGGGCCGTCTTCAACCTTTCTCTAATACTTCTTACCTTTTCAAGAGCCTTCATAACTAGATCCAGTCCCAATAAACACACCTCACCAACCTCAAACCAACCAACTAGTGATCTACAATGCCTACTATAGAGGGCCTTGAAAGGAGCTATACCATTGCTAGAATGATAACCATTGTTATAGGCAAACTCAATCAATTAAAGATGATCATCCCAACTACCTTTAAGCTCCAACACACATGCTCTACGTAAATCTTCAAGGGTTTGGATAGTTCTTTCGACTTGGCCATCCATTTGAGGGTGAAAGGCCATACTAAGCTTAACTCTTGTACCAAGACCCCTTTGAAAGGACCTACAAAAGTGTGAAGTGAATTGTGCCCCACGATCCGATATGACTGACAAAGGAACCCTGCGCAACCTTACCAAGTCATGAATGTATAATCTCGCATAATCTTCAACCCTATATATGGTCTTAACCAGTAGAAAGTGAGCTGATTTTGTCATCCTGTCAACCACAACGCAAATGGAATCAAAACCCTTTATAGTCTTGGGCAACCTAACCACAAAATCTATATTTATCTCTTCCCACTTCCAAGTAAGAACCTCAATGTCTTGGGTTAGTCCACTCGACCTTTGATGTTCAACTTTGACTTGTTGATAACTATGACAACCGAAAATGAATTTGGCAATCTCCCTCTTCATGCCTCCCCACCAATACAATCTCTCAAGTCTTTGTATATTTTGGTGGAACCGGGGTGGATCGAATAAGCATAGTTATGGGCTTCATCATGGATTCTCTCCCTCAAGCCATCAACACAAGGCACACACAACCTTCCTTAGTACCTAAGGGCACCATCTCCCCCTTGGGATAAAACCTCCACTTTTCCCTCTTTTACCAAGGCCTTCAATTCTAACAAAGAAGAATCAAGATCTTGCTTTTCTTTCACCTCATCAACAAAGAAGATCTAGAACCATCATTAACAACAATACCCCTATACCAATCTCTTCTAACCTAACTCCCATTCTAGCTAATCGATGCAACTTTTTATCCATCTCCTTATCACAACCATCAACATATGCTAGGCTACCCATAGACACCCTACTCAAAGCATCCGCCAACAAATTTGCCTTACCGGGATGATAATGCTCATTTATATCATAGTTCTTAAGAAACTCCAACCATTTCCTTTTCCTCAAGTTGAGATCCTTTTGAGTGAAGCCTTATTGGAGGTTATTATGATTGGTGAACACATCCACATGCACCCCATACAAGCAATGCTACCAAATCTTTAATTCAAACCCAACGACGACTAACTCAAGATCATGGGTAGGGTAGCTCTTTTCGTGAACTTTGAGTTGTCTAGAGGCACAAACTATGAACTTACTATTTTGCATCAACACACAACCCACGGGAAGCATCCCAATACACAACAAATCCCTCAAGCATAGCCGGTAGTGATAATATAGGAGCGGACACAAGCTTATTTTGCAATGTTTGGAAACTCCTTTCGCATTCATTGGACTACACAATCTTAGCCTTCTTTTGAGTTAATTTTAACATAGGAGAAGCAGTAGAAGAGAGCCCGTTCAAAAACATCTGATAATAGCCTGATAAGCCCACGAAACTCCTAATGTCTAATAGGGTCAATGGTTTAGGCCAATTTCTAATTGCATCGGTCTTTTTAGGATCCACCTTAGTACCATCCCTTGACACCACATGTTGTAGGAAGGCAACCTCCCTCAACAAAAATTCACACTTTTCATATTTAGCATAAAATTTCTTCTCCCTCAATCTTTGCAACACAACCCTCAAATGAGCCCTATGCTTCTCCTCACCACGAAAATAGACCAAAATGTCATCAATGAAGACCACAAGAAAGGAATCAAGGTAGGGTTTAAAGAACCTATTCATTAGGTCCATAAAGATGGCCGATGCATTGGTCAACCCAAAAGACATCACCACAAATTCATAATGTCCATACTTGGTCCGAAAGGCTATCTTGGAAATATCACAGTCCCTCACATTCACTTGATGATACCCGGACCAAAGATTAATCTCAGAGAAATTTCTAGCCCCTTGTAACTGGTCAAACAAATCATCAATCCTTAGAAAAGGATACTTATTCTTGATTGTGACCCTATTGAATTGCCGGTAGTCAATATACATCCTAAAGGACCTATCCTTCTTTTTCACAAACAACACCAGTGCCCCCAAGGTGATTGGCTAGGCCTAATAAATTCCTTCTCCAACAAGTCCCTCAATTGTTCCTTCAAATCCGTGGGGTCCATATGAGGGGGAATAGAAATAGGTTGAGTATCGGGGAGGAGGTCTATGCTAAAATCTATTTTCCTTTAGGCAGGAAAACTAAAAGGGTCTTTTGGGAAGACATCAAGAAACTCATTTACAACCAGAACCGACTCTATGGGAAGGACTTTAGACTCCATATCCCTAACCCTCACAAGATGGTAAGGACACCCCATAGAGATCAACTTATGGTCTTTAATGCAAGAGATAAATCTACCTTGACCACCACATCTTTAGTCTCCCACTCAAGGAAGGGGTTCATTTGGAAATTGAAATTTGACCCTACGAGTTCTACAATCAATAGAAGTGTAGTATGCATGCAACCAACCCATCCCAAGAATAATATAAAAATTAATCATGTCTAACTCAATAAAATCATAAGGCAATATTTTGATGCAAGATGCAAATAGGAAAACTTCTATAAGGTTTTCTAGCAATAATAGATTCACCAATAAGAGTAGATACCTCATATAACTCATGCAACAATTCGGGGTCAATATGGAGCTTTTTGATAACAAAGGGGGTAGCAAAACAAAGAGTAGCACCCAGATCAATTATACACATCAAAGTCAAAGATTTTTAGCATAACGACAACAACATCAAGGACTTCATCAACCCCTTGCCTTCCATGCAAAACATAAAATTGATTGTGCCTTGGGGCACCATCTTGTCCGCTACCTCTCCCCAATGGGACTGTATTAGCACCTTGTGGATGAAACTCCTTGCCTTGTTGCGGTTTTGAGGGAAATCTATAGCCTTATGCCCCATTTTTCCATAACCATAACAAGCACCGGTATTCCTCAAACATGGGCCACCATGACCCTTACCACACTTTGAACACACATCAATAGAAGCCACACCCTTCATACCTTGGGCCCTCGAAAAATCATTAGCAACCATCTTTTGAAATGTATGAGAAAGCCCTTGGCCCTTATGGAACCGGCCACCCTTTTGGAACTTATCCTCAAAACGGGCCCTCTTATCCTTATGATGCCTTCTCTTCCTCAATTTTTCCTCTTCCATTTGTTTGGCATAGGTCATCAAGCGGGATAAGTCCATATCACCAATCAATATAACAGACCAATATTCTTTACTCACTAGGTCAGATACCCCTATGATGAACTTGCTCATTCTCGACCTTAGGTCGACAACCAAGTAAGGAGCAAACTATGAAAGTTGTTGAGCTTGTGGTGCATATTCCCTTACACTCATTGAACCTTGTCTCAAATTCATAAATTTCACCAATTTAGTTTACCTAAGCTCAAGAGGGAAGAATCGATTCAGGAAAGCCACTTTGAACTCTTTCTAAAGCACCACATAGATGACTCCCTTCTATTCTTTTCATTGGTTGTACCATATTTGTGCTACGCCTTTAAGTTGGTAGGCCGCCAACTCCACCTTTTCTTCCAGCCTCACACCCATGATAGCCAATATCTTGTAGACCTCATCAATAAACTCTTGAGGGTCCTCATCTACCTTTGACCCATAGAATTCTGGGGATTCATTCTCATGAAGTCTCTCAATCGAGAAGTCGGTGTAGGAGCATGAGGGGCTTGGGCCCCTTGATTGGCTTGATTAGCCACAACTTGTGCAAGCAAAGTGAGAGCATCCCTAAGCTCTCCATTGTCCGATTGCTCCTCGGTGTGCGGGTGTATCTTCCCCTTGTATCAGGCATGATCTAGCATAGAAAAGAACAATTGTTAGGGGGAAAAACTTACTTCAACTCTATAGCATGACTTAGAACATGAAGAAGGGAAATATTTACTAAAATGTCTCATAGTCTCCTACTCATAGTTTTGGTGCACAACATAACCATGCATAAGACTCTAATCAATGTAGTGTGTTGGACTCCGAGGATCTAATAACTTAGTGCTCTGATACCATCTTTTTCATGAACCAAGTCCAGGGCCTAGACGTGATCGGCGAATGGGGAACCCAAAGGAACCCCAAATAAGCATCGTAGAATATCATTACACATCCTTGGTTGTGGGAGCAATAAAATGGAACAAGAAGTAGTGAATTGGGATAACCGGGGCTAAGGAAACACTTTCATATCATAACATGAAGGAACAAGAGAGTCAAGACTAATAGCATTGATATATAACATGTCTAACAACACCTCTACTACATAGATAAGAGCGGGGGCCATGATAAGCAACCAGGCTCATCCTGATAGTCAATACGTAACACAAAAAAAAGCTAGTCTTAGTATATAGCAAGAGATCATAAGCAACATCCTCAGAATAGAGGACTCACCACTAGCTTAAGAGACAATCATACTAGCCATGTGGAGTAAGAAGATGATCAATCGGTGCTTCGGTTCCTACATGGTGATATCATATAGGCATATAGTATGTGTTAGTACATTTGAATGTACTATGTATGTAGGATGCAATGCAACAATAGATAGACATCATATTCAAAATGCATATTTAGGAAATAGATAAGCATATGTCAATATGACATGCATGGAAGATGCTTGAAGTAAATCATACTTTTATAGAGCATAACACATTTGTATGGAGTGACCATTCTTAGTGAAATCCAAGGCCTATCACCTCCTTAGAGAGGCACATGAGGTACAAACCCCTTCATAAGGTTGATGGAGTACAAAACCCTTAACGGGTTGATGGGTGCAAACCCCTAACATGGTTGATGGAGTACAAACCGTCCAACAAGGTTAATGGAGTACAAACTTCCCAATAAGCTTGATCGGTACCAACCCCTAACAAGGTTACCCGGGCCTACAACCCATCGAGCTAGGCTTGATCATCCCCAACATTATAAAGATAATATCATATACTTATACATACATATATATATATATATATATATATATATATATATATTTCTCCTACCATCATATAGTCATTTTAGCCATATATTCCTCTCATCATCATACAATCATCATATTCACTCATTCCTTTTATCATCATATAGTCATCATATACATATATTAATTTCATCATCATTGCATCATAATTTCATCATTATTTCATAATTGTTTCATTATAATATAATCATTATATAATCATTCAACTCATGAGACATGAATTGGACCTTCAATTCCTCAAGAATCCATAATCGTACATTTTATGAAATACTTAGAGGGTGTGTAGCGCTAGTAAAAAAAATCATGCAATTCAAGAGTAGAATCATGCTATAAAATTCAATATAAAACCTTTAATGGATACTTAGTAACACCCTCAATCAATATACATCAAATCCTTCATCGAATCTTACGATAGATCTTAGGTTCATAGCTCAAAATATACTAAAATAGTCACAATTTGTAAACCCCAACATAGTATGCAGTGATTTTCAAAATACGTAAGACCCATGAGTAAATCTACTTTAAATCATGCAATTTTTAAGAAAAGGAATCTTGGACATCATGAGTGAAAGGAACCCATGAAAGAAACCCACATACCTTAGCTTTGGAGATGAACTTAATGAAGATTGGAGATGGAGACGTGAAGCTTGCGAGGAAATTCGTAGATCTGGAGCGTTTTGAGACTTGAGTTTAGGAGTAAAATATTTGGCCAAATGTTTTAATGAGTATTAGATAATGTTTAGAATGATATGAGGGTGAAAAATAGCTAAGTAAAGGTATTATCCATTTGGAAACACTTAGGTCCATGACTTTAAAGTCTTGGACTGAAGTCAAAACAGGACCAAAAACAAAACGAAAAGCTTATTGGAAATGCATTTTTGGAAAATTAAAATTGCTAATCATTTGCTCTTAAATTGGAGTTAGACCAATTTTCCACTCAAAATGATCCTCTGAACAAGAATATGAAGTTGGATTTTTGATATCACGCACAAATTTTGATATATATGGAAATTACGATTCCAGGCACTTTCAAAACATATTTTTGAGTACTTTTTTAGGTCGTTTCATACACCTTGGGTCTCTATTAGAGACAATAGAGATAGGGATTTTGTGTAGCCTTACAATATCATTGATGTATAGTTCTTCTAACCTTTCAAGTGAATAATTCATCCTAATTGCTATGAAATGAGCACTCTCTTTTAATCTATGCATTATCACCCATATTGCATCATGGTTCTTTTGAGTCTGAGGATGTTCAAAATCACAGTCCACTGTAATTCTTTCCCATTTCCATTTTGGCATCGGCAAGAGTTGGAGTAGCCCAATTGGAGCATGATGTTCTGATTTTTCTTATTGAAAAACCAAACATTTTGAAATGTACTCCACAATGTATTTCTTCATACCATTCAACTAATAGTGTTCTTTAAGGGTTCGATACATTTTCGTACCTCCAAGGTGCATGGCATATGATGAAATGTGTGCTTCTTCAAGATTTCTCCTTTCAATCTTTCATAATTAGGGATACACAACCTATTTTTATAAGATAAGACAACTCCTCTATAATGAAAAATAATGTTTTTCTCCATTTTGAACCTTTTTGGTTAGCTTCATGGGTTTCTCATCTAACTTTTGTGCTTCTCCAACTTGCTCAAGAAATACAGGTTTAAGTTGCAGTTGGGAAATAATAGAGCCAGATGAATGAAGTACAATACGGATATCCATGGCTCTTAACTCAAGAAGTAAAAACAATGGACTCAAGGTAGGCTTGCAAAAGGCTTGAGACTTAAGGTATCTACAACCACATTTTCTTCAATGATAATCAATCATGCAATCATAATCCTTAATGAGCTCAAGCTATTTATGCTATCGTAGGTTCAACTCCTTTTGTGTACCTAAGTATTTTAAGCTTTTGCGATCAGTGAATATGTAATATTTTTCTCCATACAGATAATGTCTTCATATCTTTAATGCATGTCTGTAGCAGTGAGTTCTACATCATGAGTAAGATAATTCAATTCATGTGATTTTAACTTTTGAGAGGCATAAGAAATAACTTTCCATTCCTGCATCAGAAGACACCCTAGACCACGATGAGATGCATCACTAAATATCACATACTACTTCCCCTTTATTGGTAGAATAAGTATAGGAACTTGCGTCAGCAAGGATTTAAGAGTTTCAAAACTCTCTTGGTGAAACAAGCCCCAAAAGTGCCCAAAAATATACCTCGAAAGTGTCTGAATCATAATTTCCATATATCTTACAATCCGTGCATGATTTCAAAAATTCGACTTCATATTCTTTATCAAGGGGCAAAATTGAGTGGGAAATAGGTCTAACCCTGATTTTAGAGCGATCGTATATGAAAAATATGTTTTTTAAAAAATTGATTCCAGTGAGGTATCTGCGTTGTTGGTGTGACGCGCCTATCCAATTTTTTTATCTCGCTCCATGACTTTTGAGTCTTGGGCCTAAGTGTTTCTATATATAAAAATACCTATACTTAGCCATATTTTACCCTTATGTCATTCAAGAGATTCCCCCAATACACACTCAAAGACTTAGACTATTATTCCACTTAAAATGAAGTGTCCAAATCTCTTCAAAATCTTAATTATTTCACTCAAGCTTCAAGTCTCCATTTCAATCTTCACCAAGGAATTCTCCAAAGTCAAGGTATGTGGGTTTCATTCATGGGTTCCTTTCACCCATGAAGCCTGAGCTTTCTTTTTAACTTAAATTGCATGATTTCAAGTTGATTTACTTATAGGTCTTACTCATTATGAATTAGACTATAAACTAAGTTGGGGTTTAATGAAATTGTGACTATTTTACTATATTTTGATCTATGAATCTATGATCCACTGTGGGATTTGATAAAGGGTTTTTATGTATGTTGCTGGAAGGAGTTATCAATTATTGATGTATGGTTTTACATTGGATTTTCTTGCATGATTTCATCCCTAAATTACATGATTTTACACTAGCTCTACACACCTGTGAAGTGCTTAATAAATTATCCGGTTATGATTTCTTGAGAAATCGAAGGTCCAATGCATGTATTATGAGTTAAATGACTTTATGATAATGAAAGGAATGTATGTATATGACAATCTCCTATATAGTGTTGAAAATTGACCATTTCTCACTTGTGAGGTTAAGAGCCCGTTAACCATGTTGAGGGCTTTGTACCTTAATAGCCAATCAATAGGTTTGTACCTTAATAACCAGGTTGAGGGATTAGTATCTTAATCACCATGGGTGGTAGGGTGCGACAATCGACCAACCAATTAAGGGGTTTGTACTGTGATAAATAGGTCAAGGGGTTAGTACCTCAACCACTAGAGGGTGGTAGGGTGCGACGATCTACCAACCATGTCAAGGGGTTGTACCTTGATAAAATATGAGTTCTAATAATGATGGTCTCTTCTTATACATTATTATATTCTATGTAAGCATATTTTACTTAAGTATTAAACATACATGCCATATTGTTATTATGTTATCTATTGCTTATCACTATGCAATTTGGCTATGTTGCCTATCTATTGTTGCATTGCATCCTACATACTTAGTACATTCGAATGTACTAACATATACTCTTTGCCTACATGATGTCACCATGTAGGGACCAGAGCCCTACTTGATCCTCCTCCTCCATGTGGCTTGGGCGATTTGTTTCAAGATATTTGGTGAGTCCTCCATTCCGGGGACATTCGTCTATGTTCTTATTCTATGTATTGTGACTCTTTTTCTTTATTGTATAATTTGACTATGAGGGTGAGCTCGATTACTTATCTTGGACCTCGCTAAGTTCTATGTTTAGAGGTGTTATTGGATGAGTTATCTAATTATGCTATGAGCCTTGACTCTCTTGTTCTTGATGTTTATGTTATAAAGATTCCCCTTAGTCCCTTTTCCCTCATTTCTAATCTATTAATGTCATTTACTTGCTTCCACGATCAAGGATGTGTGACTATATATTAAGAGGCTTGTTTGGAGTCCCTTCGAGTTCCCCATTTGCCATATCACATCTAGGCCCTAGGCTTTGGTCATGACAGTTGGCATTTGTCACACCAAATAAAATTTTCCTCTTTCTTCGAGAGATTGGTCAAAATGGAGGCAGTAATGGAGAATCCTTTCACGAACCTCCTATAGTATCCCGCTAAGCCTAGGAAGTTCTTACTTTGGTTGGACTTTAGGGACGTTTTCATTCAATAATTTCTTGGAGTTTGCTTGTATCCACCTTCATATATTTGGTTGACACGATGTGCCCCGAAAAGGTCACTTTATTTAGCCAAAATTCACACTTGGAAAGTTTTGCCTAAAGTTCTTTCTCTTTCAAATTTGTAAAACAATTCGGAGGTACTTATCATGATCTTCACTACCCTTGGAATACACTAAAATATCATCTATAAAAACTACCACAAATTAATCTAGATATGGCTTGAATATTCTATTCATTAGACCCATGAGTATTGCGGGAGCATTAATCAATCCGAATAACATCAGCAAAACTTTATAATGACTATAACAAGTTTTAAAAGCAATATTAGGAATATCTTTCTCTCCAACGTGCAGTTAGTGATAGCCAGACTTCAAATCAAACTTTGAGAATAAATTAGCACCCCTCAACTAATTAAATAAATCATCAATCCTTGGCAACCGTTATCTATTTTTGATTGTTACTTTGTTGAGTTATCAGTAGTCAATACACCATCTACGAGTTTCATCCTTATTCTTTACAAATAAAATAGGGGTCGGCAGTCAATACACAATCTAAGAGTTTCATCCTTCCTTTTTACAAATAAAATAGGGGCTCCCCAAGGAGAAACACTGGGATGGATAAAACCCATCTCTAAAAGTTCTTGCAACTGAGTTTTCAACTCTTTTAGTTCTACTAGAGTTAGCCTAAAAGGAGTAATGGAAAAAGGAGTAGATCAGGGAATAAGCTTGATTGGAAGTTCCACTTTCCTTTCTAGGGTAACCCAGGAAGATTTTCTGGGAAGACACTTGGAAAATTGCACATAATAGGTATAGCTTTAGGACTAGAGCTCTCCAAGCATGTATCAACTATGTGAGCAAGATACACATCACAACCTTGCTGAATCATCTTTCTTGCCAAAGCCACGGAAATAACACTAGACACCAATGATATTTCATCTTGTATAATACTATAAGAAAATGCAGGGTCCTTAAAAGTCACATGCTTTGATCTACAATCCACTTTTGCAAGATATTTATAAAGCCAATCAATCCTAATAATAATATCAAAATCTTTGAAGGGCATTTCAATCAAATCAGCCGGGAAATCTAGGTCTTCGATCATGAAGGGACAAGCTCGGTAAATTCTATTACAAATAACTCGATAGCCTAAGGGACTTTCAACTAGCAAATCAAGACTCATAGATTTCACATTTTTAGGAAGAACCAGTGATGAACAAATATAAGAATATGTAAAACTACAATCAAACAATGTAAACAAACATAAGCCAAATAAATAAAATTTACCAACAACCACGTCTTGGCCAATTTGATCATCCCTTTGTTTCATAGCATAAGCTCTTGTCATAGCCATTGGCCCACTAGGTTGATTTGCACCCCTTGCTCCTGCTATTTGGATGTTTTTTGGTGTTACACGCTATTGCTTTAAGGAGTAATAGTAGAAGGCTTATGAACCGAGCCTTCAATATGCAAGGAAGTAATCTGTTTAGGACAGTCCTTCACTTTATGATCAAAGTTGCTGCAGCTAAAACACACACCAAAAGCTTTCCTGCAAATACCATAATGATTCTTCCCACATTGTTCACACATCAGAACACAAGTCCTACCTTGTCCATTATTTGTAGTGCTACCGGTAGAATAATTTGATCTACTTTGCTTTGATTGAGATGACCTATTAATACCACTAGCCTTAAAATCATCAAACCTTTGCCTTTTGTATGGACCTCTAAAATCCGATCTAGGTTTTCAGAGTTTATTTTCAGGTTTACTAGCTTCTGCCTTGTCAATTCTTTCATTGGTAAGAGTAGCAGAAACAAATCTACAAAAGTTCTCATATTGCACAATTGCCATATTCTTTCTGAGAAAATCATTTAAGCAATCTTCAAATCTCCGGTGCTTATCTTTCTCATCTTTAATAATATCTCCAGCATAATGAGAAAGACTTAGGAATTTTGTTGATATTCAGCAATGGACATGCCCTATTGCCTCAAAGTTAAAGACTCCTTTTTCTTAGCATTACAGTAGGTGGGTGGAACATACTTCATACGAATCACCTCAATAAAATCATTCCAAGTAAGAACTAGAGGTTTTACCTTGGCATTTGGAACACTTACCCACCAATCATAAGCAACCTTTTGTAATAGTGAGATAACATAGTTAAAATTTACAACATCTAAACACTCCAGTTGCTCAAGCACCCTATCCATGTGTTTTAGCCATTGTTTAGCAACAGTGGGATCAACGGTACCTTCAAATTCTACTCCACCTATTTTTTTCATTTTCTCAAAGTTTATCCCATTAGGATCATGCATCGCTTCAGCCATGTGGTGGAAGAATTTAGCTATCTATTGGAAAGCAGGATTCATAACTAGAGTAGTGTAGCTCATCTGAGGATGTGGATAGGTTTTACACCTTGGTTTTCCAGTCAGGCCCACTAGTGTAGGGGACATATTGATCCGAAAGATGTTCGCCAACCCCTTCTAGTGCACGAGGTTGGGAATAATAGTTATCTGATCCTTCTTGTGCTGCTTCCATAGGTCTATTAGAGTAGGAGGCCATAATTTAACTTCTTCAAAAGGGAAGATCACATTGCATTAGGACATGTACATGATGCATATGCACTCTACAAGCACGAGAAAAGTATTATTTTTCAGCCTTTTCCCTTTCTTTTAAACTTTATTTTTCTTTGTAGTTCACACTTAAGGTAATAGTTCTTTGCCTTGCACCTAATACATGATTTTTCCCTTTTTCTTTGTATCACTACCTTTTCCCCTCATTTTGGTGTTTCTCTCTTACACCATCCTCCTTCAACTTAGGCTTTCGGCATGAGTCGAGGTGCATAATATCCATCACCCAAACCAGGGCCACTTTTGGTAGCCACCCTCAACTTAGGCTTTTTTGCCTTAGTCAAGTTGCACAATGTTCAAGGAAGGATCAGGACCACTTTCAGGATTTTATGACTAATAAGGCTAGGTTAATTAGTTTCACAAAGAATAGGTACATATTAGGCTCAAACATTAGAAACAAGGGATATAGTGCAATTTTGGTTGGTCATTTAGACTAAGTGAGCTCTATAGAACAATGACCTAGGATCCTTTGCTACTCCAATTAATTTATAGTCTAACTTAGAGTAACAACGCAAGTTCTGATTTAGCACATAACATCTGAATATAGTAAATTAAGCTCACACTCACATGACACTGACTACATTATCAACAAAAGACTCTCAGATCATGGTTTTTTAATCTTAATTTAACCTCACTTATCAAAAACAAACATTGTAACACATCTAAACACGTATAGTTGCTATCTAGACTACTAATCAAAATTTTTAGTCATATCATTTTTCAAACAGATCACAAAAATATGTTATATGCCACCGGTATTAGTACTATATGCTACAAATATTACCTAAACATCCTAAACATACCAGTTCAACAAAAGGTAAATATCCATGGGGAAAAAGAACCCAAGTAAGAAAACCCTAAGATAAAAAATTGTAGTAGTTTATGGACCCAAGCTACACAGATTTTACTGTTCCCTGTAACTACCGACACCCTATTGAAAAAGATGTGCATTATCCCCGATGCACACAATCAAAACAAAATAAAACCTAAAGGGGTCAAAAATCATACCTGGATGCCTAAGCACCATTGTCTTCCTTGGGTTGCCTCCCAAGAAGCGCCTTATTTATTATCGTGGCATGAAATATATAGCTTGAGTACTTAGACTTCCTTAAGATCCCATTCGTCTACAGTTTTTATCTTTCCATTTTTTTGAAGTATGGTTTGACTTTTTGGCCATTTACCTTGCAAGTTCCTCCATTTATTCTCTCCAACTCAATAGTCCTATGATCAAAAACATGTGTTACTCGAAAGGGTCCCATCCGTCTAGATTTGAGCTTTCCAAGGAACAACTTTAATCTTGAGTTGCAGAGCAGCACAAAGTCCCCTGATGCGAATTGATGATTCTCTATGTGACGATCATGTTGCAGCTTCATTTTTTGTTTGTACAAGACTGAGTTCTCATATGCCTTAAGTCAAAACTTGCCAAGTTCATTGAGTTGGCTCAGCCTAGAGTTTGTTGCATCATTCCAATCCAGATTCAGCTTCTTCAGCACCCACATTGCTTTGTGCTCAAGTTTCATTGACAAATGACATGCCTTCCCATGAATAAGTTAGTAGGGATATATGCTTATAGGGGTCTTAAATGTTGTCCACTATGCCCATAATGCGTCATCCAGCTCTTGCTATCAATCTGTCTGGTTTAC
Organism: Solanum sejunctum; assembly: GCA_025642045.1. Classification (NCBI taxonomy): domain Eukaryota; kingdom Viridiplantae; phylum Streptophyta; class Magnoliopsida; order Solanales; family Solanaceae; genus Solanum; species Solanum sejunctum. The sequence continues at coordinate 22,465 of JAOTQJ010004720.1, forward strand.
ATTCACAGTCCTGGATAGAATCTGTTTAATTTCCCTATTAGATATCTCCATGTGCCCGCTCATTTGAGGATGATAAGGAATTTCCACTTGGTGTTTGACCCCATACTTTTCAAGAAGAGCCTTGAAAAGTCTGTTGTAGAAGTGAGAACCTCCATCACTGATGATTGCCCAAGGGTGCTAAATCTTAAGATGATGTTCTATTTTAGAAATGTTGTGACACTTTTACCTCATTGTTGGGTAGATCCACAGCCTCAAGCTACTTCAATACATAATCCACAGTGACTAAGATGTACTTGTTTCTGTGTGAGCTAACAAAAAGTCCCATGAAATCTATCCTTCATATATCAAATAACCCAATCACCATAATGGGGGTTAGAGGGAACTCATGTTTGTGGGAAAAACCACCTTCTCTTTGGCACCTATCACAAGCTTTGGCATAGTCATCGGCATCTTGGTGGATGGTGGTCCAATAGTACCCACACTGTAAAGTATTGTGTATTTTCTGAACTTTACTATTATGCCCACCCACCAATGACGAGTGGCATGCCTCAAGTATGCTCATCATCTCGATCTTAGGAATACAGTGATTAATAATCCTATCCACACATGCACAAAATAAGTGCGGGTCATTCCAAAATAACTTTCTCATATCAAACATAAACTTTCGACACTGATGTGTGTTCAAATTGGGTGGCACAATGTCAGTTACCAAGTAGTTTGCGTAATCTGCAAATCATGGTATTAAGTCATGTGATGCTGCCAACACTGTCTTATTTGGAAATGAATCATTGATCTGTAATCCATCATCAAACTTTGTCATTGCCCCATCTTCTAATATGCAAAGGTGATCTGTAACTTGATTTTCTATTCCTTTTCTATCGATGACATCGAAGTGGATGTCTTGCAAGAGAAGTACCCATCTTATAAACCTTAGATTTGTATCCTTATTTGCCATCAAATATATTAGTGCTGAGTGGTCAGTATGCACCACCACTTTGGCCCCCAACAGATATGACCTAAACTTCTCCAATACAAAGACCACAACGAGTAACTCTTGCTCGGTGACAGTGTAATTCTTTTGGACTGTATTTAGGCCTTTGTTGGAATAGTATATGGGATATAATATCTTATCTTAGTGCTATCCCAATACTACACCTAGTGCAACCCCATTTGCATCACATATGATTTCAAAGGACTTGGACTAGTATGGAGCTACAATGATTAGGGTTGATATCAACCTTTTCTTCAACTCTTCAAAGGCTTTGAGGCATGCATCATCGAACACGAACTTAGCGTCCTTCTCCAGCAACTTGCACAAAGGGTGTACAATATTAGAGAAGTCTTTTATGAACCTCCGGTAGAATCGTGTATGCCCCAGGAAGCTCCTCACACCCTTAACTAAGATGGGAGGGGGGGGGGAAGTTTCTTAATCACCTCCATTTTAGCTCTGTTAGCCTCGATCCCTTTTCTGGATATCTTATGCCCTAACATAATGCCCTCCTTCACCATAATGTTACACTTCTCCCAATTTAGCACTAGATAGCTTTCCTCGTATCTTTGTAAGACAATACTTAGGTGCTTCAAGCAGCCCTGAAATGAGTCTCTAACCACACTAAAGTTATCCAATAAGACATCAATAGTGTTCTCCACCATGTTAGAGAAGATTGACATTATGCACCTTTGGAATGTCACTAGGGTGTTACACAACCCAAATAACATCCTTTTGAATACAAAGGTGCCATAAGGGCATGCAAATGTTGTCTTCTCTTGATCATCAGGAGAAATTATGATCTAAATATAGCCTAAATATCCTTCAAGGAAGAAATACCAGCCCCTTCAAGCTAGTCGATCCAACATCTAACCCATGAATGGAATAGGAAAGTGGTCTTTTTCGGTCGAAGACTTGAGTTATCTGTAATCCATGCATACCTTCTATCCAGTGACTGGCTGCATAGGGATCAACTCATTGTTGGCATTTGGTACCACTGTCATACCCCCTTTCATTGGAACCCACTGAATCGAACTCACCTATTCACTATCGGTATTTGGGTAGATCACTCATGCATCTAACCATTTGATGATCTTCGTGCATACAACCTCTTGCATATGAGGGTTGGTGCTCAATACTTGACTTATAATCCTTGACCAACTATATTTTGTGCTTGCGTATCCCGAGAGAGAAACCAATGATATCCACAATCATCTATCCAATTGCCTTCTTGAAATGTTTAAGCACCATGACGATGGCACTCACCTACTTATCAATCAAATCCTCAGCAACTATAACTAGAAAATTGTTGTTGGCTCTTAAGAATGCGTATCTCAGATATACTAGAAGGGCATTTAACTCTAATACCTATGGTCTTCTATATAGGGATTTGTAGGCGGTGACTCCCAATTCTGCAAGTCTAGATCCAACTTGATTTGACATCTAGGGCCATAAGAAACCCCTAGAACATTCACTGCTCCTTATAATCAGGGATGCCATCACTGTCAAAGTTCATCAGCACCCTTCCAAAGTGTCAACATTTAATCTTACCTCAAGTGGTACATCTAGTTCAGCGTCATCAATAGTCTCAATAACAGAGACCACTCTCAAATCATTTTTGTTTTTTGTCTACTGATAGATGTTGAACACAACCTCATCTTACCCAAATATAAACTTGAGTTAGCCCTTCTCCATGTCTAACAAAGTGCGTCTAGTGGATAAGAAAGGTCTCCCTAAGATGATAGGAACTTCAAAATCAACCTCACAATACAGGATCACAAAGTGTGCGGGGAATATAAACTTCTCCACTTTGACCAGCACATATGGTATCCCCACAGGCTTCTTCACCATGCGAGCTACTATCAATAATTGCATGATCATTAGGTACGGTCTCCTAGTCCTATCATCCTGAAGACTGCAAGGGGCATCAAATTAATGCTGGCACCTAGATCACATAGTACCCTTGCAAACTCCACATCTCCAATGGTGTCGGGTATGGTGAAAGCCCTGAGATCTTCTCGCTTTTGAACTAACGAGATCTTAGCAATAGCACTGCAATACAAAAGCTCTTAGGGGTGCTCCTGACTCACAATGCACTCTTTAGTAACTGGATGCTTCATGTACTTAGCATACCCTGACATCTTCTCCAATGCCTTAATGAGAGGGATGTTGATGGAGAGTTTTTTAAGCATAGAGAAAGTGCTTGAACTTTCCTTTCTCCTCCCTTTTTTTGATTCTTTGAGGGAATGGCGGATGAGTCCTAGGAATGGG
>JAOTQJ010004720.1:25823-56359 GCA_025642045.1 Solanum sejunctum
AGAAAGTGCTTGAACTTTCCTTTCTCCTCCCTTTTTTTGATTCTTTGAGGGAATGGCGGATGAGTCCTAGGAATGGGCTTCAACTTCTATGTGCATCAATAACTTCAATCACCCCATTCTTGCCATGATAATCTCCTACATGTGCATCCTTGGCCGTAATTATCTTTTCTCGAACATCATCCTTATTAGCTGACATAGGAGGATCAATGGTGCTCTTGCCACCCCGAGCAGTAATCTCCATACATTTCCCTTCATCCTTAGGATCATGAACTATGTTGCTGGGCAGTGTACCCATCTTACACTAATTAAGTTGAGTTGATACTCGACCCAACTATTGTTCAAGTTATTTGATAGCTACAAAATGAGACTCAATTTTCTGATTTATCCTAGAAATCTCAAATTTCATACCCCTCAAACTGTCATCCTATGTCTCAGCTTTCTTCACTAGGCAGTTAAATATCTCCTCAATTTTGGAACTACTTGCACCTGTGTCACAATTATGTGGAGGTATATAGGGGCCATTTTTGAAGCCATCTCTATGACCCCAATTGCATATCTCTCTGGACCCCTGTTCCTATCAATATCCTCTACAGTTGTCCCTGAAAGCTCTATCTCTATTAAAGTTCCAACCTTGGTTTCTTTGACCTTGGTGCCAATAATCTTGACTGAACCCTTGGGCGTTAGTCTGGAAACCCCTCTCTGATCAACAATAAAACATGTATCCTCATCATTATAAGGCTCATCATACATAGGTACACATGGAGGTTGATGAACCACTACATTGACTCACTCTAGGTTCTGCTTTATCATCACCTGCATCCCTGTGCGAATTCGGGAAAGCTCTTACATGAGTTCTTCATTGATCTTTGCTTGCTATGAACTAACACTCACAATGCATAAACTTTTGGCAAATGTTGTGTCTCTTTGTTCCCATGCACGGTTAGTCTTGACGACTCTCTTCATCCGCTCTGTGATCCATGCAAGTAGTTGATCCAAGAACATGCCTCCCGTGATAGTGTCAGCATAAGCCTGACTATTCTCATCAAGGGAACGGTAGAAAATGTCCACAAAGGTATAGTAACCCATCTTATGGTCTGGGACAGTTCTCAACCATTTGGTAAACTGCTCCCAAATAGTACTAAAAGTTACTCAAAGTTATTGATCTGGTCCTTCAACTTGAGCTTCTTCAATCTAGGGAAATACCTCTCCAAAAAGGCCATTTGTAAGTCTGACTAACTGGTGATTAAACTCTGCTGGAGCTCAACTAACCATAATGCTACATTACCTTTAAAGAGACAATGCTAAGACATGAAGTTCTACTATATGTATAGATAGATTATGTGTTCCCATCACACTCTTGTAGTTGCAACATTGTGTAAGTGGCTATAAGGATCCTTCGATGGTAAGCCCGCAAAAAGCCCACAGTTTTGCTGCATCTGAAGTAACCTACTTGAGACTATGAACTTTGTGTTTGCCAGTAGTGGTGGAAACACAATAGGTCCAGTCAACTCCATAGACATAGGATTTAGCCTGGATTGGTTCCACTGATAAGTATTGGCATTAAAGTCCTGAGGCTGTGGAGCAACATTCTCAAGAGGAGATGGGTTCTCATCGTCAGTACTTGTATTCTCATTCTTATTCAGAGCTGCATCGATTGTATTGTTGGTGTTGTCCTGGCCATTCTTATCAATTCTAGGTGAGTCACTAGGCTAAATAAAGTCAAGGGTATACCTTGACTTCTTGTATTAAGCATACACTACATATACACTCTACAACGAAAACAGAAACAAAAACAAAACGTAAAATGTGGGAAATAAGGATTAACACCCAATTCACTATGAATTAACTAAGTCTAGCTATATTCCCCGGTAATAGCACCAAAATCTTGATTGTCACCCAAGTTACACCTCTTTTAGAGTATAAAGCGATTGCTGTCAAGAAAAAGAACCTAGCAAAGGTTAGGGTCAAACCCATAGGGAATATATAAACACAAGAGAATTCAATGATTGCAATTCGAGTAGTTAACCAACTTACTTCCCCGGGGGGTAGGGGTTGTAATAATTAATGAAAAATAAAACTAAACTAACTAACACAAGAGAGAAATCAATTATGGAGAGAGAATAGCATATTGTATTTCCCATGATTCCCTAACTCAATATCACCGAATAACCTAATTCTTTCTAGTGTGTAGAATGTAGGATGATAAGTTAAGTTCATCAAGCCCTTTGGTCAAAGGTGAGAGGTGAATTTCACTATGTGACTTAGCCCATCTCCATAGTGTACATTACTAACCCTTACCTAGTTGTCCTAGTACAACCTCCTCTTGGCTAAGTTTGGTTGATTAGATGAGACTCATCAATCAAATCCTATTAATTAATCGCTTTTCATATTTATTACTACCTTGGTCCAATTGGTAACACTAGGCGGGTTCTAATGTTGCCACCATCAGAAAACATTCGAAACTAAGAGAGTTAATTAATACATGGACGCACACTTTTCAAGAATCATGAATTATCCGATTTTACCTTGTTAGTTATTCATGGTTCCCACAACCCTACTTGTGGATTTAGCTACTCATGCTTTGTGTAGATGAAAGAATTATGAATTGGAAGAACATAAATAAACACTTACACAATTGAATTAAAACAAGCAAATCAAACTTCCAATAGAATCACAAGATTAAAGATGAAACAAGAATACAAGTTTTCTCAAAATTTCTCCAATGTAACCTCACTATTTTCTCTCTCTAATTTCTGAGTTCTTTGAGTACTATGTGAAAATTTCTGAAAAATAACCTAAAAAATCTATTTATAATAAGTAAAATATAAGTCATAAACATAATAGGATAACTGGTTGGCATGTCATACGAAAGGGGTTTATGGGCCATATTGCATTCCACTGCCCATAATCAGTATCTTGTACAAAGCTGCTAGAAAATTGGACTTCAAGTCTGTGACACCTTTCTATGGGTTGTAAAGTGTTTACGACCCGTAAGGGGGTTACATTTGATGAAACTTCATAAAGTCCCAATCTTTGATCCTCAGGGCATAAATCAAGGTCTACGACTCATAAATCATTCCACCACCCATCTGTATGTTCCTAAAACCAACTTCAGAAAATCATCCCCTCACTGGAATGGTCCATGAAACCACTTCACGACCCGAGAATGATCTATGGCTCGTAAAGGGTCTTATACTATATAAAAAATCAGCAACTTCTGTATTTCTTCCCAAAATCAAGGCCAAACCTGTAATACTATAAATATAACACACAAACACATAAAATCAACTAACATCATATTGTGAACACAGAAAATTCCAAGTTTGAAGTATCAAAAGTTCTGTATTTTGACAGTACATCAATGGACCTTCGTCAGGATGAATTTTTCTAATTGTTGGACCACGGAGCAAAAATACAGTCCGTATAACCTTGCACGGATTGCATACCCTCCCTTGAGACTCCTGGAAAGATTTTTTTTACTCATTTCATTAATGATATTTTCATAATTATAGTTTCTTCTTAGGGTCTTTTGTGACGCTTTTTGCTATGTAAAAACATTCAAATGACCTATACTCTATTTTCCTCATTCAAATTCACTTTGTAGTTAGAATTATTTCAACTTACTCTTAAGAACTCTCTCAAAGACTCTTGTGAAGACTAATCTTGGGAATCAAGGGAAGACGCTTTTCTTCATCAAATTTTGCTTGAATCTTCTTAATTAGCTAAGGTATATGAGATTGATTATTGGTACCTTTTAACCAAGAAGGCCTAAACCCTTTTTACAATTAATTTATGGAATTTAAGCTTACTTTAATTTGGGTACAATGCTATAATAGTGCAGAAAATGATAATGCACTTCAATAAAATGAAAAAAAACTGGGTATGATTATAATGATAAACCTTAAAAAAGCTTTCGACAAACTAAAATGGTCTTATATAAAAGATATCCTAGTTCTCTTCAATTTCCTAAAACAAGCAATAAATATAATGATGTCCAGAATCACTTAAAAATAAAATGGTTGTCCTATTAAATGAAGACCATACTGACTTCTTTAGGCCCACAATGGGAATACATCAGGGGGTCCCACTCTCGTCTTACCTTTTAATACTATGTATAGAACATTTATCTGGGAAAAGAGAAAAGGAAATTGGGACTCAACAATGGGACCCAATCAAATTGTCCTACTAGGGCCCATACCTATCGCATTTATTATTTGCTGACGACTTAATAATAATGGCAAAAGCAAACAAAAGGAGCATCACCACTATAAAAAGGATTGTCGTGGCTTTTTGTTCTAAATCAGGTCTGACAATAAATAACTTGAAATAAAAAATACTCTACTAAAAAACTATAAAATAGAAATGAAAATGAAAATTTTGATATACTACAAATCAAGGGGGGTGGGGGGTTATCCATTGGGAAATACCTAGATTTTTCCAATTTTCAGAAAAAACAAACCCTCAAAGATTTCCAATATATTATAGACAACCTCTGCAAAAACTTAGCCGGATGAATAACTAAGTTCCTTAACATAGTATGAAAGGCAACGCTAGCCATAGCTACCCTAAACAACATCTCTACTCACTCCATGCAGTATATAAAGCTACCAAAACAAATTAACAAGATGATTGACCAATACAAAGAAACTTCATCTAGTCGACCACGGACCCCAAAAGAAAGCTACATCTCCTAAATTGAGAAATATTTATGAGATCAAAGTCCAAGGGAGGGTTGGGGATACAAAATGTCAAAAAAAAGAGCAAAGACCTTTTAGCAAAATTAGCATGCGAAGCATTAAGAAGTGACAATTATCTGTGGACAAGAGTTCTAAAAGGTAAATACCTAAAATATCTGGCAAACCACTCCTACCCACTAAGCACTAGACCAAAAAACATAATAATAAGGAAAAAGCTAGCTATAGGTCGGGAAATATGCAAGCAAGGACTAAAATGGTCCCTAGGCTCAGGAAAGAAAATATCCCTCTGGTATGACAGTGGATGCCAAGCAACAAAACACTTTGAGAAATTATCCATGGTCTTTTACAAAAATCTAATGAAAATTAAATGGTACAATATGTTGTAGATGAGACAGGGCAATGGCAATGGGAGAAAATATCTGCATCAGTCCCTAAAATTCTTAAGCACATTATAGGAAGGGTTTACATTCCATTTTCACAAACCAGAGACAAGCTAACATTGAATTTAATCTTAAAAGGGATCATTACAACCAAAAGTACCTACAAATATCTCCAACAAAACTTGGATCCAGGGAAACAAGAACAAAGTAATTATAAATGGATTGGCGATTAAAGTGCCCAAATAAAATAAAATATTTTCTCTGGACCTGTCCACACGGTAGGTTACCAACCCGTAACCACCTAAAATCTATAGGCATCGACATTGATAAACTATGCCATACATGCAATTAACCCGAAATGATACATCATATATTTCTTCATTGCAAAATATCTACGCCCCTGTGAAAGCACCTAGTAATTCATAATATACCAGATGACACTAGCTTGTGGGATAGTCAGGGGTGGTTCCACAATCTGTACAAAAGAAACATAAAGATCAAAGGCCTAATTTGGGAGGAAACCTTCCCTATCTATTTATTTCATATATGGTTAACAAAGAACGATAGCCTTTATAATAACAAACATAGCATAGCGAATAACCATCACCCAACACACTAGTCTTGGAATATAAATATTTAACCAGATAAAAAATAGAAAATAAAATCAAACTTGTGTTTATTATGTAAAAAGCTCTACTAATAGGTTATAAGCTAAACATAGATAGATTGGTATCACAACAAACCAATACAAGTGGGTTAGGTAGGGTAATTAGAGATAAGGCAAATTGGTACTAGGATTCGCAGGGAATTCTATGCACACAAACAACATACTGGCTAAAATACAAGTACTAATTATACTAAAACTAGCATTGGCTCAAATTTCACACCATTAGAAATAAGCATTGACTACCAAATGATAATTCACATGTTATCACATGATCATCCATTGTATACTCACAAATTCTTCTCGACTATAGGGACCTTCTACTATGACTAGGGAATCCCCCATTAAAGCGTAGTTATCATGAAACAAACTAAATGCCAGATCTTTTGTCAAGAGAAGGGGCACAACTTAATAAACCAAACTCAGTGATAATATATACAGTTCCTCACTTATTTGTCGAAAAGAACATATCAGCAGACAAAGTAGGAACTCTTTTTGTACAGCTTAAGAACTATTATTCTAGTACTAGTGTAACAAATTTTGTTTATCCCACTTCCCAAAATATAAACTTAAGTAGTAGCTTAACTGCTGCCACGAACATGTATTTATGAATATATTATTTATATATTAACTCTTTTTTTAACCAAAAATAAGCTTACTTTAATTATGAGTGTTGACGTTTATCGTTTATTAAATTCAATTGAAGTATAGGCTACGCTTTATTGGTGATTTTAAGTTGATTGATACCCTAATATGTTGAATTACATAGTATTACGAAGATTTAAATATACATTATCCCTTTAAATTTTGATTTAATCATGGGTAATCTAATATGAGATTTGGATTTGGATTTTACTTATGGATTTACTTGAATTAGTTATTGTATTGATTTAATATTGAATCTCTATCTTCCATGCTAATCGACATTAGTCATGGCATATGCACTCATGAGCATTGAATTTTATGAAGATTATCAAGTGGGTTAAGCTCAATTATGTTTATGTATATAATTTTGATAAGATTATGATTATGACAAGAATGTGATCACATAAATGGTTATGATACGACTCTTTGAGCAACTCCAGGTGTTTACACCACTTTGATATATATGAATGGGCTATTCCTATGCATGAGGGTTTGATTTGAAGTATGATTTGACTTTTTATCCCAAGTATGAATAATCATGAAGAGTTTAACGTTTAAGCCTAAGTATGCATTTTAAATGATTTGATATGACTTGCATCTCTTTGAAGCATGTATATGTATATGTATTCTTATGGAATGACAACTTAGCACTATGAGGACCTTGATATTGGAGGCTCATCCCATTAGTTGAGGCATGACCCACTAGATGTGAATATCGTTGTCCCATAACTTTGTACCAACAATAGGTATATATTTATGAAAATCCTACCCAAAATGGGGGTGCCCGTAAGGAAAGTTAACTCTCTAAAATAGGGGTAATCGTGAGAAGAAGTATAATATGATATGAAAATCCTATCCAAAATGGGGTGCCCATAAGGAAGGTTGCTTCTAAAAAATAGAGGTGCCCGTAAGGAGAAGTATGGTTTACCTTTGTCAAGTCGCCCACCTTTTTACTGGTGTGGGAATTAAATTGAGATTCCAAATAATAGCTCGCTTGTCTTACACATGTTATTTAAGGTTACATCCCCATTATATATGAGCATTATTGCATTTCATGAATCATGAATGTCATGGTATATTGCTATATTACTTATCTTTGCTATATATCTCTTTTTATATTATGTACCTTTGTCATCTAACACTAAATGCAGGTTTAAAAAGTCATTTGCATTGCATACTCACATACTTAGTACATTCAAACATACTAACACATATTTTTTCCTACATGATTGTAGGGATCAAATGTTACCTTCATCCACCATATAATGGCTAGATTGGATCTTGAGATACTTTGTGGTGAGTCCTATCTTCCAACAATAATCCACCCTTCTTCTACATTTGAAGTTTGTTTATGTTGTTCACTTTGGGGGTGAGCCTAATACATGTCTTGGCCCCTATCCTATCTTATGATTGGAGGCATTATTGGAAAACTTATATACTCTTTTATTTTTGTAAGCTAAGTTTTGAAATTGAAGATCATGATTATAGATATGCCTATCTATTAGATATCGGTATATGGATCGATTATGAGTATTCTGATATGCTTTTATAATATGGTTCCAAAGATCCTACGTCCCTAATTATCCCCATAGAGTGAGTCATACTTACCTGCCCCTTAGTCTTTATGTACTACGTATTATGTGAATCCATGATAATCCCTTTCCTTATGACATCCCTATAGTGTGAGTCCTACTTTTTCATCCCTTAGAACTATGTGTTTACTATTTGTATACGCTTCCGAACCAATGATGTGAATATAAATACTTTGAGGATTGTTACGACTCTCGGGTTCCCATTTGCCATGTAACCCCTAGACCATAGGTCTGGATCATGACAAGCTTGGTATCATAGCACTAGGTTTGTAAATGATCCTCAAAGTCCAACATACTGCGTCGAGCATAGTCCTATTCATGGTTTTGAAGTGTACCATGCATATGAGTGGGAGGCTATCATGACATTCTAGGAATTATCTCACCTCTTCATGTCTTATGTCATGCTTTAGACTATGTATTATGTTTTCCTTTATCCATATGATATCCTTGCTACATTATCAAAGATTCCTCCACAAAGAGCTCTCCTACCAAGACTGGACCTGGCTTGTGAGGACCAAGTTCTTCAAGAACCTATGGAAGAGCCTATATCTAATGGTAAATTCCATATAGCTTTTTCTATGCTTTCATAGGTGGTGACTTCTCAAACTAGGCAGGCTAACCTTCCTCTCTGTGATTCCACTCTAGCTTCTAGGGTGAGAGATTTTACCTGGATGTATCCTCCGAACTTTTATGGGCCGAAGGATGATAAGAATGCACAAGAGTTTATTGATGAGCTCACTAAGATGTTATTTGTTATAGGGTGACATCTTATGACAAAGCTGAGTTGGCTGCTTATCAATTGAAAGATGTGGTTAAAGGGAGAAATTCAAGTTTGCATTTCTAGGTCATTTCTTCCCACTTGAGCTTAAGGAAGCCAAGATGACAGAGTTTATCAAACTTAAATAAGGTCGTATGATTGTGAGGGACTATGCCTTCAAGTTCACTAAGCTCTCAAGTATGCTCCAATGCTTGTGGCTGACCCCCATACAAGAATGCACAAGTTTATTTCTGGTATCTCTAATTTGGTTGTAAAAGAATCTCATATGACTATGTTTATTTGGGATATGGACATCTCTAAGCTCATCATATATGCCGAATAGATTGAGGGAGAAAAGCTTAAGAAAAGGAGGGTGCATGATTTTAAGAGGGCCCGTTATGATGGAAGGTTCTTTAACTCCAAGAGTGGTGGTGGTTATGGTCCTTCCAACAAGGCCAAAGTCTAATGCTCGGCCTTCTATGTTAGGGTGCCTTCTCCTAAGGCACAAGTCATAGGTTGGCTAATGCCTCCCCACTATGCTATATATGGGAATAATCACTCAGGTATATGCTATAAAAACTTAGGTGCTTCTTTCGGGTGTGGTGATAAGAGGCAGAAAATTGCTGACTGTTTAAAGTCTGCTCAAAAGGGCCAGGGTTAGGTATCCCAAGGTAACCAAGGCCAGCAAAGAGCTCCATAAGATGGTGCCCTAAGAAATAACAAGTTTTGTGCTTTGCATGTTTGTCAGGAAGTTGATAATACTCTAGAGGTTGTGACTGATATGTTACAAGTATTTGATTTTGATACTTATGTCTTTTTTGACCCGGGTGCAAATTTATCTTTTCTGACTCCTTTTTTGTCTTTTACATTTGGTTTAAGCCTTGAAATCTTGAGAGGGACTTTTTCAATCTATATTCTCATGGGTGAATCTATTATTGCTCATAGGGTCTATTGGGGTTGTCCTATTTCTGTGTTGCATAAAGTCTTCCCATGTGATCTTGTGAAACTTGAGATGTTTAATTTTGATATTATTCTTGGATTATTGGCTATATGATTCATATGCCTCTATATGTTATAGAACCCGAAAAGTCAAGTTCCAAATTTTGGATCAGCCCGCTTTTGAATGGAAGGGTAGTGACTCTACTATTAAAGGTCAGTTTATTTCCTACCTTAAGGTTAGAAAGATGATCTCTAAGGGGCATATTTATCATATTGTGAGGGTCAAAGATATGGAGTCTGAGTTATCTACTCTTGAATAAGTTCTAGTTGTGAATTAGTTTCAAGATGTTTTTATCTAAGACCTGCCCGGTATTCCTCCCCAAAGGGAAGTGGACTTTGGCAGAGATCTTCTCCTGGATACTGAATCTATCTCTATTCCTCCTATTGTATGGCCCTAGCTGAGTTGAAGGAATTAAAAACCATTTGAAGGACTTTTTAGAGAAGGGCTTTATTAGGCTAAGTATATCTCCATCGGGTGCTCCTGTGTTATTTATAAGAAAGAAAGATGGATGCCTTCAGATGTGCATTGATTATAGGCAATTTAATATGGTTACCATCAAGAATAAATATCCATTACCAAGGATTGATGACTTTTTTGATCAACTCCATGGGAACACTCATGTCTCAAAGATTGACCTCTATTTCGGTTATCATGAATTGAAGGATAGGGATGGTGACATTCCAAGATGGCTTTGCAAACTAGGTATGGGCATTTTGAATTTGTGGTTATGTCATTTGGGTTAACTAATGCTTAAGCCCTGTTTATAGATCTTATGAATTAGGTGTTTAAGCCATTCCTTGATAGTTTTGTGGCTGTCTTTATCGATGATATCCTTCTTTATTCCCGAAGTGAGGGAGCATATAGATCATTTCAGACTTTGAGGGAGAAGAAATTATATGCTAGGTTTAGCAAGTGTGAGTTTTGGTTGGGTGAGGTGGCTTTTCTTTGTCATGTGGTGCTCGATAATGGTATTAAGGTTGACCTAAAGAAGACTAAGGCCATCAAGAATTGGACTATACTATTGACTCCTTTGGTATTCAAAGTTTTCTTACGTTGAAAGGTTATTATAGGAGATTTATTAAAGTATTCTTATCTATTACATCTCTATTGACTAAGTTTACTTAAAAGAAGGCCATGTTTGTATGGTCGGATGAATGTGAGAAGAGTTTCCAGACTTTAAAAGATTGGTTTACATCAGCTCTCATTTTGACTCTACCAAATAGGTTAGATGGGTTTGTGGTGTATTGTGATGCATCTCAAATTGGATTGGGTTGTATACTTATTTAATATGGTAAGGTGATAGTGTATGCATCAAGGTAATTGAAGGTGTACAAGCATAACTACCCAACACATGATCTTGAGTTAGCAGCAGTGGTATTTGCCTTGAAGATTTGGAGACACTATTTGTAAAGGGTGCATGTTGATAATTTCTACTAATCACAAGAGTTTGCAATATGTGTTACTCAAAGGGATCTTAACTTGATACAATGGAGTTGGTTAGAACTCCTTAAGTACTATGATATGAGTATACAATATCATCCATGCAAGGTAAATATTGTAGTCGATGCTCTAAGTAGGCTATCTATGGGAAGTGTGGCTCATGTTAATGATGGGAAGAAAGATTTGGTAAAAGATGTTCACTATTTGGCTAGATTAGGTATTACATTTGCTAATGATGGTCGGATTCATTTCCAGAACAGGGCCAAATCTTTGGTAGTTGTTGATGTTAAGGCTAAGCAAGATCTAGATCCGTCATTGGTTGAGTTGAAGAAGATGGTTGTAGAAAAGAAGATAGACGTCTTCTCCCAAGTGGGAGATGGTGTACTTCAGTATCAAGATCAATTTTTTGTTTCTAATATGGATGATATTAGGAGGGGATCATGAGTGAAGCCCATAATTCTCATTATTATATTCACCCGGGATGTACTAAGATGCATCAGGATTTGAGAGAAGTGCATTGGTGGCATGGTATGAAGAAGGATATAGCCAAGTTTGTGTCTGAATGTCCTAATTGTTAACAACCGAAGGTAGAACACCAAAGGCTAGATGGTTTCACTCAAGATATTGAAATTCCTATTTGGAAGTGGTAATATGTGAACATGGATTTTGTGGTTGGTTTCCCTCAGACCTGAAGGCAATTTGACTCCATTGGGTTCTTGTTGATCAGAACACTAAATCGGCCTATTACTTATCAGTCAAGACTACCTTGACTATTGAATATTATGCAAGGTCGTACATCCAAGAGTTGGCAAGGTTGCATGGTGTGCCTAGTGATGATGTTCATGCTCCAATAAGAAAGTGATTGTTGTCACCAATTAACCTAACCAGGATTAGGATCAAATCCACAGGAAATACAGGGCTTGATTATATGATTTTGCCGCTAATCATTTCTAGCATTTATGACTACAATCTCTAAATAATGGTGGGGGGTGTTTCTGTGATTTAAAAACAAAATAAAATAAACACCAACTATAGCATAAGGAAATACTCAATTTTGGGGACAACTTGAGAATTGTATTCCCTATGGTTCATCAACTTGATTACACTAGACAACATAGCTACAATTGGTGATTTACATGCAGGATGGTAACTTAGGTTCTTCCAGCCCTCTTATGAAGGTTAAGGTCGAATTTCACCATGGGGCTTGGTGGACCACCATGGCGTGCCAACTAACCATTACTAATAGTCCCAGGTAACCTCCCCTTGGTCAGGCTGGTTGATCAAATGAGAACACATCAATCGAATTTAGGCATCTACTTCCCTTTTTCTATTCGTCACTACCTTGGTCGAGATCGTGATAATAGGCTGGGTTCAGTATTGTCCACCACCAAACATTAATAATCATGAAGGAAAATAGATAATACAAGCAAAACCCCAATCATAGAAATGTAAGCAACCTAGGTCATTTCAATGTCAACTACTCATCGTTCCCACAACACCAAGTTATGGGTTCGTACATACTCATGGTTATGGAAAAAACACAAAATAATGCAAATAATAAACATTATTGAGAGATTTACCAATACAAATAAAGGAAATAGGCATGACAAATTGCAAACTCTCAAGCTTGATTGATCAACAGTAAGTACAAGGCAAAGTTTACAATCTCCAAAATGGGTTTTCCAAGAGAGAAAAAGAAACTAACCAAAAGAAACTAAAAAAAGCTTCAAAAATGTATTTCTCAATAAACTATGCTAAATCAATGTCTAACTCTCGTGCTAAAAACCTAACTTAAACTATATATAGTATATACAAAGTAACCCTAGAATTTGCACAGAAAAGACAATTCGCATTTGATAAGTTATGTAGGCATGACTCGTAGGATGACCTACGAGTCATAATTGAGTTATTGTATCAGGTTCTTGGCATTTTGGACTAAATTGGTTTGACCCATAGGTATGAGTCATTGCTTGAGCTATTACTCATATGTTGGTCTCATAGTCTTGGTTTTCCGTTTTTGGTCCAACATCTTGGCTCTCTGATTCTTCCAATAAGTCCACTTATATAAGTCGTAGTGTAACTTATGACTCGTACGATGGCCTCATAGAGGTGACCTCCACTTAGTAGATTTCTGAATTTTGTTCTCTAATTCTTACTACGACACCACCCTATGACTCGTAGCTTGAGCTACGACTCATAGGTGGGCTTGTAAGGCCTATGCTTCAGTGAAGTTTGCAACTTTTCTGTAAAATCATGCCAACCTAACTTTTCTGCAAAATTAACACAAAAACATATCAAAACACTAAAAAGTCGCTTTAAGAACTTATTAAATTCCTTGTTTCAAACATCAAATGTGTTGTATTTTGACAGCACATCACCTAGTTTTATCATGTCAGATCATGACACCAAATTTACTTTACACTTTTGGAGGTCGTTTCAAAGAGGACTTGGTACTAAAGTGAAGTTGAGTACCACTTTTCATCCCAAACCAATGGACAAGACGAGAGGACAATTCAAACTTAAGAGGACATGTTGAGGGCTTATGTGTTAAAATTCAAGGGTAATTAGGATAACCATCTATCCTCATTGAGTTTGCTTATAATAATAGCTTTCATTATAAAATTGGTATGGCACCATTTGAGGCTTTGTATAGTAGTAGATGTATACCTCCGATGGGGTGGTTTGAGTTGGGATGGTTTTGATTGGCCTGAATTTGTTGTTGGAGGCTATGGAAAAGGTGAATTTGATTAGGGAGAGGTTGAAGACAGCCCAAAGTAGCCAAAAGTCCTATTTGGATATAAGGAAGAGGGATCTTGAGTTTTATATTGGTGATTTGATGAATGTGAAAGTCTCACCAATAAAGAAGGGCAAGCTAAGTCACCGGTATATAGGTCCTTATGAGATTATTGGTTGGATTGGGAATGTATCTTATAGATTGTATTTGCCTCGGGATTTAGGTTCTATTCACTCGGTTTTCCATGTCTCTATGTTGAGGAAGTTGGTTGGTGATCCTAGTACCATTATGCCTATAGAAGGTATTGAGGTTGAGGAGAACTTGTCTTATGAGGAAGTTTCGGTTGAGATTTTGGATAGGCAAGTGAAGTAGATTTGTAACAAGGATGTGGCTTTGGCTAACGTGCTTTGGGGAAATCAATATATGGAGAGTGCTACATGGGAGGTAGAGTTGGACATGATGAAATGATATCCCCATCTTTTCCAATCTACTTAAGGCTAAGGTATTAGGTACTTTTAATTCCAAGTGGTCCCTAATTCTTTCACTCTTGAGTTTAATGGCATGGCATACATACACGTGCACGAAAATGAATTTTATGATGTTTTGAATGATTTGGATACATTTTGATATGAGTTTCAATGACTTTATGATTTTCAAGTGATTAAATATCGATTGTATCTTATGTTTTTTTTATGTTTCATTTTCTAAGTCAAGTCTTTCAAGCCTTGTTTTAGCAGATTCGAGGATGAATGTTTCCAATGACGAGATGATGTAAGGACCCAAATTTTGTACTACCTTAATAGAGCTTGGAAATTTGGTTTAGCAAAGTTTTAGACCAAGTTAATGCTTCAGGGAAGCCATCATAGTCAGTGTGAGGGTATATTGACCATGTAGATACTCCTTGAAGTGGCCCTTGGCCTTGTGTGGAGTGTGTTGTCTTCAATGTGGAAGTTTTAGACCAAGGCATACCACACATGGGCCCTACACGATCTACGTGAGGCTTCACAGTTTGTATGGTGGACTGTATGGGAAGCCTTGGCTTTGAAAACTCATATCTTGGCCATGCATTTCACACATAGACCCTCTCATAGACCGTATAGTCCTTCATGATCTATGAGGCCTTCCATATGGGCATCAGAGTGAAAATTTTCTAAGTATTGGATCACCAAGTTGGGACTTTGTCGTTAAGTGTTTTTTTAAGTGGGGCTTCACAAGGAAGGTATACGGTCCGTATACCTTTGTACGGACAGTAAAGCTATTCGTATGGGTGCCTACATTGAGTTTTCCTAAGTTTGGAGTTATCGTCCTGGACCTTTGTGAGGATGAATTTTTCTAAATGTTGGATAACAAAGCAAGTATACTGTTCATATACGCTGGCATGGACCATATACCCTCCCCAGAGACCTCTGACAACATTTTTTTCTATTGGTTTTATTAATGGTGTTTTTGTAATTATAGTTTTTCCTAAGGGTTTTTGTGACTCTCTATGCTATCTAAAGACATTCAAATGACCTATACTCTATTTCCCTTATTCAAATTCATGCTTGCACTTAGAATTATTTTGACTCACAGTTAAGAACTCTCTCAAAGACTCTTGTGAAGACTAAGCTGGGAATCAAGGGAAGACTCTATTCTTCATCAAATTTCTTTTTGAATCTTCTCAATTAGCTGGGGTATGAATGATTGATTCTTGGTCCCTTTCAACCAAGAAGACCTAAACTATTTTTACACTTGATTTATGGAATTTAAGCTTGCTTTAATTATTGATTTTGAAGATTATAGTTTATTAAGTTCAATTGAAGTGTGGGCTATGCTTTATTGATGTTATTGAGTTGATTGAAGCCCTAATATGTTGAGTTGCATTATTATTATGAAGATTTAAATATACATTGTCCCTTTAAAGTTTGATTTAAGCATGGGTAATCTACAATGTGATTTGAATGTGGATTTTACTTATGGGTTTACTTGAATTACATATTGCATTATTAATTTAATATTGAATCTCTATTGCCCATTCTAATCTCACATCATTCATGACATATGCATTCATAAGCATTGAATTTTATAAAAATTATGAAGTGATTTAGGCCCAATTATGTTTATGTCTATGAGTTTGATAAGATTATGGATATAACAAGAATGTGATCACATAAATATCTATGATATGGCTCTTTGAGCAACTCTAGGTGTTTACACCACTTTGATATATGTGAATGGGCTATTCCTATGCATAAAGATTTGATTTGAAGTATGATTTGACTTTTCACCCCAAGTACAAATGATTATGAAGAATGTTTGATATTTAAGCCTAAGTATGCATTTGAAATGATTTGATAAGACTTGCATCTCTTTGAAAGCATATATATGTACACGTATTCTTGTGGGATGATGACTTAGCACTAAAAGGGCCTTGATATTGGAGGTTCATCCTACTAGTTGAGGCATGACCTACTAGAGGTGAATCGTATTGTCCCATAACTATATGCCAACCACAGGTATATGTTTATGAAAATCCTATTTGAAATAGGGGTGCCCGTAAAGAGAAGTATGATATGATATAAAAATCCTATACGAAATAGGGTGCCTGTAAGTAAGGTTGCTTCTCCGAAATAAAGGTGCCCATAAGGAGAAGGATGGTTTATCTTCTGCAAGTAGACCACCTCTTTACCACTGTGGGAATTACATCGGGATTCCAAGTAATAGCAAGCTTGGTCTTACATATGTCAATTAAGGTCACATACCCAATATATATGAGCATTATTACATTTCATGCATAATAAATCTCATGGAATATAATTATATTACTTTTCTTTTTTATATCTCTGTTTCTATATTATGTGCCCTTGTCATCTAACATTGAATCCAGGTTTGGTAAGTCATTTACATTGCTTACCTGTATACCTAGTACATTCAAACGTACTAACATATACTTTTGCCTACATGATTGGACTATGTAGAGATTAGAGATTACCTTCATCCACCATACGATGGCTAGATTGGGTCTTGATATACTTGTTGTGGTAAGTCCTATCTTCTAAGGACAATCCACCGTTCCTCTACTTATGATGTTTGTTTATGTTATTTACTTTGAGGGTGATCTCGGAACATCTCTTGTCCCTCATCCTATCTTATGATTAAAGGCATTGTTAGACAAATTGTAGACCCTTTTATATTTATATGCTAAGTGTTGAATTCAGAGATCATGATTATGGATTTGGCTATCCATTGGATATCATTATATAGATTTCTTATGAGTATTATGATATGCTTTTATATTATGATGTAAAAAATCCTAAGTCCCGAATTACCCCTATAGAGTTAGTCATGCTTCCTCGCCCCTTAGTCTTTATGTAGTATATGTTATGTGAATCTGTGATAATTTCTTTCCCTATGACATACCCATAGCATGAGTCCTACTTTCCTATCCTTTAGAACTTTGTGTTTACTATTTGTATATGGTTCCGAACCAATAATGTGAATATGAAGACTTTAAGGCTTGTTTTGGGACTCTCGGGTTCCCATTTGCCATGTCACTCCTAGACCCTAGGTCTGGGTCATGACATTTTTAGAGTGACTTAGCAGTCAATTCGATGGTACATCAAATGTATTCGATGGTCAAACTGACTGTCTCCCTTTTTGATAGCCCAGGTAGGCATTAGTAAAATGACCATAACATTTTACTCCGAACTCAGAATAAGGAGAAATTGGATTTGTTGGAAAGATAAGTAAAACACCTACAATTTGGTATATATTGGGTCACCTAATCCATTATGTCATAAAAAATATGATCATTTGTAGTTGACTTTTATATGAATTTATATCAAAACACAGTCAATTGAAATTCTTTGGTCTTTGTGTGATGTAAGAGAAGCTGTATGATCCCAAACCATATGTAATCAAATTTGATTACCTAGAAATTAGTCCCACCATATTTGAAGTAATCATGTTGAGCCAATAATTATATGAGAAATGACTCATTCCTTATCTTAAGATCTAGGGTGTTACAACCCCTTGGGAGCACTCGTCCTTGAATGTGATGGAAATGTACTTAAAAGAGTGATTAGACAACTTTCATCCCACATGAATCATTTATACAACTTAAATATTATTTTCATGAAATCTCTAACTTTTGGATCAAACATTATCAAAATATATCACTTAGGAGTATGTATGCATGCCCCATGACATCAAACTGTAGAAGTACATGACATAGAGTGGAAGAGATAAGGATATCGCTTTTTCATGTTTGCTTCATCATCCCAAGAATCATATTCGACTTGTTGGCACCTTAAAATGACTTAGATGGATACTACATCTTTTTTCTCAACATCTTCACTTGTCTATCCAATATTTCAACTAGAACTTCCTCGTAAGTCAGATTCTCCTCCATAACACCTACAACTTCCAAAGGCACTACAGTGTTTGGGTCACCTACACATCTTCCTTAACATAGACCCATGAAAGACTGAATGAGCCATACATATCTCCATAAGAAAATCCAACTCATAAGAATTCTTACCAATTCTCCCCAAAATTGTATAAGGCCCCATATAGCTTGGGCTCAACTTGTCCTTCTTGCCAAATCAAACTACACCCTTCATAGATGAGACTGTCAAATACATTTAACCATCAACACTAAACTTAAGGTCCCTTCTCCACATATCAGAGTAGGACTTTTGCCTACTTTGAACTGTGTTCAACCTTTCCCTTATCAACCTCACCTCCTCCAAAGCTTCCATAACCAAATCCGGACATAGAAAAACCATTTCTCCCACTTTATATCATCTAACCAATATACTTCCCTCAAATCCTTATACCTTTTTATAGAACCAAGGTGAATAAAATAGGATGGATTAGGGGCCTCTTTAACAATCAAGTGTCTGAACCCATCCCCGTTTGGCACACAAACAATTTGGCTTGAGGCCTAATGACACCATCTCCCCCTTGGGAGAAAACCTCCACCTTGCCCTGTTTGACCAATTCCTTCAATTCCAATAAAGTGGGGTCATGGTCTTGTTAGGATTTGATCTCTTCAATGAAAGAAAATGTAGAACCATCTACAACTACCATGCCATTATTTTCAACTTCATCCATCCTAACTCCTAACCTAACCGATCAATGAACTTCCTATTTGTTAGGGCTTAATTTGACTCTCTCACGTGGCACCATAAGCCCAAGAAATGCAACCTCTTTCAACTAAAACTCACACTTGTCAAACTTGGCAAACAATCTTTCTTCCATCAAGATTTGCAAAACTACCCTCAAATGTTTCACATGTTCATCCTCACTCCAAAAATAAATGAAGATATCATTGATGAATACCAAGATAGATATATTAAGGTAGACCTTTAAAAACCCTATTCATAAGATCCATCATTATTATCAGTTTATTAGTTAGACAAAAAGATACCACCATAAGTTCAAAATGCCTACATCTAGTCCAAAAGGGAAACTTAGGTATATCACATTTCCTCACCCTCATTAGATAATAATGCAACCTTTAGCAACCAATTCTCGGGCCTTAAGACAAGAGATGATCTGTAATAACCTTATTTTAATAAAGGGTCAATTAGCAATTTTAACCACTAATAATTTTTACTAAAAAATTTGAAAAGAAAATATTAATAAATAAATAGAAAAGCAACTGAGTTTTTCCTAAAACCTACCACATATAGTAGCAATAATACATTAGGCCAGTCCTTGTTTTTCGTTCCTTTCTTCTAGATGAAAAGAATGCAACATCAAGAGGATTTAGGGAATATTCATACATCGAATTAACCTTAATATTTCTAGAATTGTTTTTGGTGATAAAGTGCATATTGAGGCAAGTAAGGGTGGTTTTGTTGGGTGTTCGACATGTGTAAGGTTGTGAAACTTGTCATTAATAAGGTACGTGAATCTTTAAGATTTAGTGCTTACTTTTCAAACATGGTTTGAAAAAAGTATTTTTCCTATTCGATATATGTATTGGGATAAGCATGTGCTTGGCAGAGTTGATGTTCTCTGAAACAACACCAAAAAGTTCCCGAAAATGCGTCTCGAAAATGCCTGGAATTGTAATATCCATATATCTCAAAATCTATGCGATATTTTAAAAATCTGACTTCTTATTCTTGTTCAGGGGGAAAAATTGAGTGGGAAATAGCTCTAACTCAAATTTTAGAGCAATCATATCAGAATTTTAAAAACACAAAGTGTTAAATTCTAGTAAGATATTTATGCCCCAGATGCGATGTGCCAAGGGAACTCCTCGGTGTACTTTTGGCCTAATTTATTTGGTTCGCGCCAAGGCTTTTGGGTCTTTGACCTAAGTCTTCCCACATATGAAAATACCTATAATTAGCCATATTGTACTCTCATATCACACAAGACATTCCCCAATACTGACTCAAACACTTAGACAAATGTTTCCCTCAAAATCAAAGGTTCTGAATCACTTTCGTATGTTAAGAAACTCATCCAAGATTTAAGTCTCCATTCCAATCTTCATCAAGAAATTCTCCAAAGCTAAGGTATGTGGGTTTCAACCATAGGGTCCTTTCATCCATGGTGCCCAAGCATCTTTTTTACCTAAATTGCATCATTTTAAGTTAATCTACCTATGAGTCTTACTTATTATGAATTTGACTATAAACTATGTTGAAGTTTTAATGAAATCATGGTTGTTTTAGTAAGTTTTGAGCTATAAATCTATGATCCATTGTGGGATTTGATGAAGGATTTTGATGTATATTGCTTGGGGGTGTTACAAAGTATTGATATGTGGTTTTATATCAAATTTTCTTGCATAATTTTACTCTTGAATTGCATGGTTTTACACTAGCACTACACTCGATATTTGATAAAATATCCGATTATGATTACTTGAGTTGTTGAATTGCCAATGCATATTTTATGAGTTAAATGAGTTTATGATGATGAAATGAATGTTTATATGAGTTATGTTCATGAAAAGTATCTATACAATTATAAGATGGCCATGCCTTGGTGAGGGGGTGCTACACCTTGACCACTGTGATGGAGAGGATGATGTTCATTAACCAAATTGAAGGGTTGATACCTTATTAACCAAATTTAGGAGTTAATATCTTATTAGACAAATTGAGGGGGTTGATACCTCATTGACCAAATTGAGGGGGTTAATACCTCATTAACCAAATAGAGGGGTTGATACCTTATTAACCAAATTGAGGGTTGGTACCTCAATCACCTTAGATGTGGGTGGTATATTTAATAACTAAATTGAGGGGTTGATACCTCAATCACCTAGGATGGGGGGTGGTAAACCCATTAGCCAAATAATGGTCTCTTCCTACATACATAATATGTTCTATATAAGCATAATTTTACTTCAAGTATCATTCATACATGCCATACTATTATTATGCTATCCATTGCCTATATTTATGGATTTTGATTATGTTGTCTATCTCTTTTTGCATTGCATCCTATACACTTAGTACATTCAAAAGTACTAACGCATACTCTATGCCTACATAATGTTACCATGTAGGAACCAATGCTTCATTTGGTCATCCTTTTCCTACACGTGACTAGTGATATCTATTCAAGCTAGCTGGTGAGTCCTCTACTCTGAGGACAATGTCTATGATCATAATCTAAGTATTGATACTTTTTTCTTTAATGTATGTAATGACTATGTGGGTGAGCTTGGTCACTTGTCTTAGCCCCCACTCCTATATAAGTTTAGAGGTGTTGTAGGCCAAATTATATATTATGCTTGAGCTTTGACTCATCCTTGTTTTTATTTCTTATGTTGTTGTATTTTGCTTCCATAACCAAGGATGTATATGTGATATGCTAAGAGACTAGTTTGGGGTTCCTTCAAGATTCTCATTCGCCATGTCATGTCTAGGCCCTAGTTTGGATCATGAAAAACTTGGTATCAGATCACTAGGTTGTTAGGTCCTCAGCGACCAACACATAGCATCGATTAGAGTCCTATTCTTGATTTTGTTGTGCACCACAACTATAAGTAAGAGGCTATGAGGCATTTTAGAAAATATTTCCCTTTTTCATGGTCAATGTCATGCTATAGAGTTGATGTAAGGTTTTTCCCCCCTAACAATTGTTCTTTTCTATCCTAGAGCTTGCCTAACATAAGAGAAGGAAGAGTTCACACTCCCGAAGAACAATCGGCTTATGAAGAATTTTGGGATGTGCTTACCATGTTAGCTCATACTGTGGCTAATCAAATCAATCAAGGGGCCCAACCCCTTCATGTTCCTACCCTGATATCTCGAGTAAGGGACTACATAAGAATGAATCTACCAAAGTTTTATGGGTCTAAGGTGGATGAGGACCCCTAAGAATTTGTAGAAGAGGTGTACAATGTGTTAGCTATCATGGGTGTTAGGTCAGAGGAGAAGGCAAAATTGGAGGCATACCAACTCAAGGGGGTAGACCAAATATGGTTTAAGTAATGGAAAGAGTACAAGTGTAACAACAATGTGATACTATAGAAGGAGTTTAAGGCAGCTTTTCTCAACCAGTTCTTCTCTCTTGAGCTTAAGGAGGCTAAGCTGACTGTGTTCTTTTAATTTGAAGCAAGGATCTATGAGTGTGAGGGAGTACTCTCTCAAGTTCAACCAAATTTCGAAATATGCTCCACATTTAGTTGTTTACCCAAGGTCTAGAATGAATAAGTTCATGATAGGTGTATCTAATTTGATGAGTGAGGAGTGCCGGACTGCTATGCTGATAAGTGACATGGATTTGTCCTACCTAATGACATATACAGAACAATTGGAGGAGGAAAAGATGAGAAAGAGAAGGGATGAAGAGGCCAAGAGGTCCTTTTTTATAAGGAAAGTTCCACAATCCCAAAGATAGAGATGATGCTATGTGTCCAACATGTCCTAAGGTTCAAGAGGCCCATGTTTGAAGGGCACAAATACTTGTTTCTATTTTGGTTAAGAGGTGTATATAAGGAAATATTGTCCTTGTAATCAAGGCAAGGGTGAAGATGTTTGTCCTCAAGGTGTTTCCCTAATGTACAATCAGTTGTACGCTCTTTAAGGGAGGCAAGGAGTTGATGAAACACCCGATATTGCTACCGGTATGTTAAAGTTTCCTTTGACTTTCATGTGTATGCATTGATGGGTACAGGTGCCACTATCTCGTTGTTGTTCCTTTTGGTTGCTAGTAGGTTTCTCATGTGTCCTTAGTTATTATGTAAGTCTATAGTGTGTACCTCTTTTTGATGAGTATATTGTTGCTAAAAAGTTCATAGGTGTTGTCCCGTGTTCATATTGCATTAGGTCTTACCTTGTGACTTGTGGGAGTTAATATGGTGGATTTTGATGTCATACTTGGGATAGAATAAGTGAATGTATATTGCATATCCTTTGATTTTAGGGCTCGTACAGTTAGATTCCAACTCCCTAATGGACCCGTCTTTGAAGGGGGAGGGTTGTCAAGTGGTAGCAAACGAGTTAAGTCTATTTCTTATCTTAAGGTACAATGGATTGCTAAGGACTGTATTTATCATCTTGTGAGAATTAGGGTTGTTGAACCTAAGTCATTTATATTGAGTTCTTTTTGGTGGTAGATGAGTCTTTGATGACCTTATCGGTATTTTTGAATTTGGGGTAGTGTCTCTTAGTTTGGGTAGTGCACCGGTTATGTCTATAGGTCTCATGAATAAGGTCATTAACCCCTACCTTGTTATGCTTATAGTGGTCTTTTGTGATGATATATTGGTTTGTGTCTGAATGTGAGGAAGAGCTTGTAAATCACTTAGGGGTGATATTGTAAATTTTGAGAAATATGAGGTTGCTTTCTAATTATGAAAGGTAAGAACCTTTAGAGTAACAAAAAGGGTGGTTAGAGAGGTGAATTGTTTGACTTGGTTAAGATGAGGTTAGATGAAGTTGAGGATGGTGGTGTAGTGGTTTAGATAGTTTCAGATCTTCTTTGGTTGAAAAGGTCTAGTTTAGGTAAGGCTTTTGGTTCTGCCTTATTAGAATTGGAGGTTTTAGGTGAAAGATGGTATTGATGAACAAAAGGGGAAACTTAGAGTGGAGGTTGTCTCCCAAGAGGGAGATGGGGTTTTATGGTACCAAGTGAACTATATGTGTTTAAGGTTGACAATTGAGTTTATGACTCTGATGCCTTATAGAGGGTTGAGGAATATTAGTGAGGTTGTATATGAGTGGGAGTTGCCTATGGACATGGGTATGGTTTATTTAGTTCTTCATGCTTCTAGGTTGAGGGGATGCATTGGTCACTCTAGTGCTATAGAACTCTTTGAGGTTGTGGGTGTTGTGGAGGATAAGATGACTTAGGAAGTGGTTCCGATGTAGGTAATAGATGGAAGGGTGGAAAGGTTAATTAATAGGGATGTGGTGTTCATCAAGGCCCTTTGGAAGAATCGTCAAGTCGGCAACGTCTCTTGGGGAGGTGGAGCGGGCATGGAGAAGCAATATCCATATGTCTTTTAGTCTATTCAATCTTATGATAATACGTTAGGTCCTTTTTATGATTCCAAGTCTTATGTTTCAGTCCCTAAGTCATTTGCATGCATTCATGTTTATGTTGACAAGTTCATGGTGATTTTACACTTGTGTTGATATTTTTGAAGTGATGTTTAAGTGCATTGTTGCATTGCTGTGTGGGCTAAAATTATCTTGTTTACGTCTCTTACGTATGTTTCTTTGACAATCGAGGACAAACATTCCCAAGGGAGAGATATTGAAATGACCCAAAAAGTGCCCGAAAATGTGTCTTGGAAATACCTGAAATCATAATTTCTATATATCTCAAAATCTATGTGTTAATTTGAAAATTTGACTTTATATTCTTGTTTAGGGGGAAAATTTAGTGGGAGATGGGTCTAACCCAAATTTTAGAGCAACCATATCAAAATCCAAAAATGCAAAGCTGGCAAATTCAGTGACGTTTTCGTGCCCCATGCGCGCCTCAGTGTATTTTTAGCCCAATTCATTTGGTTCGGTCCAAGGCTTTTGGGTATTGGGCCTAAGACTTCACGTATGTGAAAATACCTATACTTAGCCATATTTTACCCTAATATCACACAAGACATTCCCCAATACTCACTCAAACACTTAGATAAATATTTCTCCCAAAATCAAGGGTTCGAAATCTCTTTCGGATCTTAAGAAATTCATCTAAGCTTCAAGTCTCCATTAAAATCTTCATAAAGAAATTCACCAAAGCCAAGTTATGTCAGTTTCAACTATTGGGTCCTTTCACCTATGGTGCCCAAGCTTTCTTTTTACCGAAATTGCATGATTTTACATTGATCTACTTATGGGTCTTACTTACTATGAATTTGACTATGAACTATGTTGGAGTTTTCATGAAATTGTGACTATTTTAGCATGTTTGGAGCTATGATTCTATGATTCTATGATTCTATGATCCATTATGGGATTTGATGAAGTATTTTGATGTATATTGCTTGGTGGTGTTACCAAGTATTGATGGGTGGTTCCACATTGAATTATTTTGCATGATTTCACTTTTGTATTGAATGGTTTTAAACTAGCACTAAACACCCACAAAGTGTTTGATAAAATGTCCGATTATGATTTCTTGAGTTGTTGAATGTCTAATGCATGTCTTATGAGTTGAATGACTTTATGATGATGAAAAGAGTGTTTATATGAGTTATGTTTATGAGAAGTATCTATACTATTCTGTGATGGCCATGCTTTGGTGAGGAGATGCTACACCTTGATCACTACGGTAGAGGGGATGTTCATTAACCAAATTAAGGGGTTGATACCTCATTAACCAAATTGAGGGCTTGTACCTCATTAACCAAATTGAGGGGCTTGATACCTCGTTGACCAAGTTGAGGGGGTTGATAACTCATTAACCAAATAGATTAGTTGATACCTCATCAACCAAATTGAGGGGTTGGTACCTTAATCACCGTAGATGTGGGTGCTATATTTAATAACGAAATTGAGGGGTTGATACCTCAATCACCTAGGATGGGAGGTGTTAAACCCATTAGCCAAATAATGGTCTCTTCCTACATATGTAATATGTTCTATATAAGCATGATTTTACTTTAAGTATCATTCATACATGTCATATTTTTATTGTGCTATCCATTGCCTATGTTTATACATTTCAATTATGTTGTCTATCTCTTGTTGCTTTGCATCCTATATAATTAGTACATTCAAACATACTAACGCATGCTTTATGCCTACATGATGTTACTATGTAGGTACCAAAGCTTCATTTGGTCGTCATCCTCCTCCACGTGGCTAGTGATATCTATTCAAGCTAGTTGGTGAGTCCTCGACTCCGAGGACAATGTCTACGATCTTAAGCTATGTATTGAGACTTTTTTTCTTTATTGTATGTAATGACTATATGAAGCTGAAAATATATATGTATATATATCTATATATGTATAAATGTATATATATAAATCTGATCTCTATAGTGTTAGGGATAACCAAGCCTCGCTCCGGGAGTTGTAGGAATGGGTAACCTTGTTAAGGTTTTTGTACCTTGATCGCCTAGCTCGGGGAGTGGTAGGCCTGGGTAACCTTGTTGGGGTTGGTACCCATAAACCTGTTGGGCGTTTGTACTCATCAACCTTATTGGCGAAGGGGGGGTTGTACTCCATCAACCATGTTGGGGGTTTGTACCCATCAACCCGTTGGGGTGTGTGTTCTTCAACAACCTCATGAAGGAGTTTGTAACTCATGTGCCTCTCCAAGGAAGTGGTAGGCCTTGGCTTGCACTATAATGGTCACTCGTTATACTCGTATTATGTTCTATATAAGTATGGTTTTGCTTCAAGCATTATTCATGCATGTCATATTGTTAATATGCTATTCATTGCTTATAATTATGCATTTTGCCTATGATGCATATCACTTGTTTCATTGCATCCTACATACTTAGTACATTCAAACATACTAATGCAACTCCATGTAGGAACCAGAGCTCCTATTGATTCTCCTCGTGGCTAGACGGATTGTTCAAGTTAGCTTATGGTGAGTCCTTAAGTCTAGGGATAATATCTATCTTCTCTCAAGCTTATGTTTAGACTATGCCTTGTATGTTTCAATTATCTATTCATTTTATTATGACGGTGAGCCCGCTTTTTTGTCTTGGACCCCTAAATATCTATGGTTTAGAGGTGTTGTTGGACATATTATGTACAATGATATGAGTTTGACTCTCTCTTGACTCATGTTGTTTATGTAATGAAGGGTGTTCCCTTAGCCCTGCTTATCCCTATATTACAATCTCCTTTTCTTATTTTACTTGCTTCCGCGATCAAGGATGTGTAATGATATACTAACAGGATTGTTTGGGGTCCCTTGTGGTTCTCCATTCATCGGTCACGTCTAGGCACTAGGCTTGGGTGGTTACAAAGATAGTATCAGAGCACTAGGTTGTTAAATCCACAATATCCAATGCATTGCGTTGATTAGAGTCTTATTCATTGTTGTGAGTCATGCCACAACCATGAATAGGAGGCTATGAGGCATTCTAGGAAATGTTTTACTTCTTCATAAACTATGACGTACGAAGAGTTCGGTCCCCTAGGGCTTATTGCTAATCCCTAACCATTACATTATAGGATATGTCTCAAGCTACTCAGGATGGTGATATGACAAATGCAGAGGTTCACAATGCCCTATAGGTATTGGCCAAAGCAGTGACAAAGTTGGCAACTCACCTTGATTAATAAATGAGTGCTCTAGAGACTTCTATTTGTAAGAGAAGAGGCAGTGAGACCAAGAGGGCCTGTATTGGAGGAAAATTCCAGCCTCTCAAGGATAGAGGTGATGCTATGTGCCCAATATATGGTAAGGTTCATAGGGCCGATGTTTCAAAGGCACCAATGTTTATTTCAATTGTGGTGAAGTTAGACATAAGAGGAAGGATTATCCTCATAGGTGCAGTAAGAGTAAAGGAGGTGATAGTGGGATGACTAACCCCAAGTGCCAAAGGTGTGGGAAGTACCATGGTGGCCCATGCTTGAGAAAGACCAATGTTTGTTATAGATGTAGTAAAGTGGGTCGTAAACTAGTGAATTGTCTGTATATTTGAAGGAAGTATAAGGATAGTCTCCCTTTAGATCAAGGTAGTCATGTTGACCAAGTGGCTCAAGAAGGGGTGAGGTGCCCGATGTTGCTACCGGTATGTTGAAACTTCTTTTGGCTTTGTTGTGTTTGCATTAATGGGCTGATGTGCCACTATTTCTTCCATTATTTTTGGTTGCTACTGGGTTCCATGTGTGTCCTACACTCTCTTTGGTGTCTATCTCATTGATGAGCCTATTGTTATTTGAAAGTTCCTAGGTGTTGCTCCATGTTCATATTGCATTAGGTCTTCCCTTGTGAGTTATTAGATTTTTTATGGTAGACCTTGATATTATGCATAGGGTGGATTAGTTGCATGCATGTTGTATCTCCCTTGATATAGGGCTCATAGAGTTAAGTTTTGATTCTCTATTGAGTCCGTCCTTGAGTAGGGAGCTAGTAATGTGGTTGCTAATGGGTAAATCCATTTCTTGTTTAAAGGTATAATTGATATCCAAGGGTTGCCCCCATGTTCTTAATGCATAGGGTTTTGTCTTGTAATTTTGGTTGAACTTAATTTGTTGAAAAGGAGGTCTTGAAGTGGTTCAGCTACTTGCATATTATGTCTTTTTTGATTGTAGAACCTGTAAGTTTGTAACATGATGGTTAAGAATGGTCGATCTATTTGGTCAACTATAATGGTTAGTCACTTCTCTGATCTTGATTTGTGGTTTGGGTTTTGTTACCAAGTGATGATGAGGATAGGTAGTATCCCTAAGTGTCTTTTTCAGATTACGAGTGAGCCATTCTAATATATTGGAGTTGTTTGGTTGGCTTATGCACTGGCTATGATTATGGATTTATTTAGAGCTTATGAACCATTTGGAGGTAATGGTTCAATTGTTGGGGTAGGAGAAGCGGTATGCTAAGTATGTGAAGTGTGAAATGTGGTTAAAGTACGTTACCTCCCTAGGTCATGTGGCATGGAGGATAGTATTAAGATTGATCTTAAGGAGATGTACATGAATAGAAATTAGTCTAGACCTTTGACTCCCTTGGATACTAGGAGTTTCTTAGACTTAGTGGGTTACCACCGGAGGTTTGTGAATGTGTTCTCTACTATTGCTTCTCCCATGACTAAATTGATCCAAAAGAAGGCTAAGTTTGTGTGGACCGATGAGTGTGAAAGGAGCTTCCAAACCTTGAAAGATAAGTTTGTGTCCGCTTCTATCTTGTCTCTATTGGAAGGCTTGGAGTGGTTTGTTGTGTATTGTGATATTTCCCGAATTGGTTTGGGTCATGTGTTGAATCAAGATGGTTAGGTGGAAGTCTATGCTTTTAGCTAATTTGAGATATATAAGAAGGGTCATCCTACCTATGACTTTGAGTTGGCCACCATGGTATTTGCTTTGAATTTGATGTCATTGATTGTATGGGGTGCATATTGATATGTTTAACATTTACTAAAGTCTCCAATATGTGCTCACTTAGAGGGATCTTAGCTTGAGATGAGGAGGTGATTAGAACTTCATAAGGATTGTGATATGAGTGTGTATTATCATCCCGATAAGACTATATTGTGGTAGATGCTTTGACTAAGGTGTCTATGGATAGCCAAGCTCATATTGATGGCAGTGATAAAAACGTGGCTAGGGATGGTGCATCAGTTGGCTAGATTGAGGGTTAGGTTAGAAGAGGTTGACAATGATGGTGTTAATGTTGTGGATGGTTTTAAATCATCATTGGTTGATGAGGTAAGAGCAAAGGAAAATCTTGATCCCTCCTTGTAAGAATTGAAGGCTTTGGTGAAAGGGGGCAAGGTGGAGGTTTTCTCCCAAGGGAGAGATGGTGCTCTTAGGTACCAAGGTAGGTTGTGTGTGTCTAGTGTTGATGTCTTAAGGAGAAGGATTCTTGATGAGACTTATAGTAGCTATCATTCTAGCATTGGTATGAATCCTTATTGAGACTCCATATTGTAGACATTGTATATCCCCGATTGGGTTGTTTGAAGCAGGAGAAATGACTTTGTTGGTTCCAAATTTGATTATGGAGGCCATGGAGAAGGTGTGGCTAGTTAGGGAAAGGATGAAACATCCCAAGTCGTCAAAATTCCTATGTCAAAGTGAGAAGAAGAGAGCTTGGGTTTAAAGTTAGTGATTGGGGCTAATTGAAGGTTTTGCTCATGAAAGGTGTGGTTTGCCCCGGTAAAGAGGGAATTGAATTTATGGTTTGTGAGTCTTCATAGAGTGTTGAGGAAGCTTATTGAGGTTTCATACAAATGGGAAGTGCCTTTAAATATGGATATGGTTCATCCGGTTCTTCATGTGTAACACCCCACATTTTACATGTACTAATGCTATATAAATAAATCATGTTATGCTTTGGTCAAATTAGAGTCAATTCTTGAAAGTTCTTGAATCTCGTCTTAACGGGCAATAAGTGAGTCTAAATGCTTAAGAGGGTTGAGGATGTATATGTGTTAGTTTTAAATTGAGGATATATTAGCCTTATGCTAAGTAAAATGATTGAGGTTATTTTATGACTTAATAATCTAGTAGGTTAGTCACCTACTTTCTTAGCTTAAA
>JAOTQJ010004721.1:0-12792 GCA_025642045.1 Solanum sejunctum
TGAAGTTGACCCTTTTATCGACTCATACGAAAACTTAATTGCTAGAAATTCTTTGAACTTGGCTTGATGTAAAAGATATCTTATGTCTATAAATCATACCTAATATATTTTAAATACTTAGTAATTAATCCTAGCATATATATACAACTTACAAGTCATTGGTTCACCTAACTTTTATAAAATCATACATTAGAACTACGACCTCATATCAACTCCAATTATATTCCCATACTAAGAAATTAACTTTAACATCTATACTCAATTAAGAATCCTCAATTAAAATAATATATCATATGTAGGATGACTCGTTCTTAGCTAAAAACAATTTTGGGGTGTTATAAAAACCTACACACCTTAGATTTGGAGATGAGCTTGGTGAAGATTGGAGATGAAGACTTGAAGCTTGAATGAAATCCTTAGATCTAAAAAGAGACTGAGACACTTGATTATTGAGGAGGACTTAGGGATTGACTTGGTTTCCTTGAATTCCAACTAGATTTCTTGAAAACGTTGAGAATGAATCGAGAATTTGATAAAGATTAGAGTAGGTTTTGAGAGGTTTTTGATTTGTTTTTAGGGCTCCAAATATCTAGGAAATGAAGTATTTTTGTGTATATAGGTATAGGGTTATTACCCAATTGCCCTGCAATAAAAAGAGCAATTTTCGGTAAATTCTGAACTAGTTCGCATCAGGCCCGCATTGTAGACCTGTCACGGATAGCTACTAGTTTAGCGAAGTTTTACCAAAAATTATTTTTCTTGGCACGTACAAAGTATTCCTTGTAGATACTCATTTTTCTACATAATGTTTCCCTCTCAACAAGAATATGAAGTTGGATTTGCGAAATTCTACAAGGATGTTGTGATATTTAAAAAATGCATCATAGGGTCTTTCTGAGCTACATGGAGGGGTGTTTAAATTTCCTCGGATTGAGATATAAGGTAACTACAATTATGAGGGTTTTCCTAGGGAAGTGCGGCGCATTTCATTGTGTTTGGATTTTAAGGGTGGTTGGGAGGAACATCTTCCACTTATTGAGTTTTCTTATAACAATAGTTACCACTTTAGCAGTGGTATGGTTCCCTTTGAAGCTTTATATGATAGGCATTGTAGATCCCTGGTTAGGTGGTTTGATGTGGGGAGATGGAGTTTCTATGTCCGTATTTGGTTTTGGAAGCCTTGGAAAAGATGAGGTTGATAACAGAGAGGTTGAAGACGGCCCAAAGAAGACAAAAGTCCTACTCTTATGTGAGATGGAGAGATCTTGAATTCAAGGTTGGTGATTGGGTTTACTTGAAAGTCTCACCCATGAAGGATGTGCTCCAATTTGAGAATAAAGAGAAACTAAGCCCAAGGTTTGTGGTACCTTATAGAATTTTGAGGACGGTTGGTAAGGTTGCTTATGAATTGGAGTTGCCTATAGAGATGAATATGGTTCATCCGGTCTTCCATGTGTCCACGTTGAGGATGTGTGTGGGTGACCCAAGTGTTATAGTGCCCTTAGAGGTTGTGGGTGTTGTGGAAGATAATTTGATGTGTACGGAGGTTCTAGTGGAGATACAGAATAGACAAGTAAAGAGGTTGAGAAATAAAGATGTAGCATCCATCAAGGGCTTTTGGAGGAATCAACAGATTGAAAGTGCCACATGGGAAAGCGAGGCAGAGATGAAAGAGCGATACCTATACCTCTTCCATTCTACTTAAGGCAAAGGTAAGAACTTAAGTCCCATCTATAATTTCAAGTCTTAAGTTCCATCCCTCATGTCATTTTGCATGAATTCAAGTTCATGGTAGCAAGTTTATAGTGATTTTTTATTTTCATGTTGGGACATGTTGAAAATGATGTTCATGTGCATTTGTTACATTTATGTCGGGCTGAAAACTTCATGTTTACTTTTCTTATGCATGTTTCTTTGACATTCGGGGATGAATTTTCCCAAGGGGGAGGATATTGAGACGCCTTTAATGTGCTTCGGAATGTCGTATAATCATAAATTCCATATATCTCAAAATCTGTACGTGATTTCGAAAATCTAACTTCATATTCTTGATCAGGGGTAAAAATTAAGTAGGAAATAGGTATAACCAAGATTTTAGGAGACCTATAGCAAAAAATAATTTTCACTAAATTTTGAATTCTATTGGTTGTTCAGGCCCTAGCCGCGACGTGCTAGGGGCGCAGCGCATTTGGTCCACATCACGTTAGGGGAACGGACCAGTGTAATATTTTCCTCAGTTTTCCTATTTCATTTGAGGGCATTTCGGTAATGACCCAATGCCCATTTAAATGTGAGATATTCTATATTTAGCCATTTTTTAACTTTATAACTCACAAAACCCTATCTAAAACCTTTCCAAGACTTTATTAAATTTTTC
Organism: Solanum sejunctum; assembly: GCA_025642045.1. Classification (NCBI taxonomy): domain Eukaryota; kingdom Viridiplantae; phylum Streptophyta; class Magnoliopsida; order Solanales; family Solanaceae; genus Solanum; species Solanum sejunctum. Next base: position 2,378 of record JAOTQJ010004721.1, read on the forward strand.
ATTCAAATCCTAGGATTTTCAAGCTAAATTTTGGAACTCAAGAACTCACCTCAAGCTTCAAGTTTCCTCCAAGCTCATCTTAAGAAAATCCAAGTTTATGGTATGTGGGTCTTCATCCATGGCTCCTTTCACCCATGGAGCCCAACCTTCTCTTTTTATGGAAATTGCATAATTTCAAGTTGTTGTACTTATGAGTATCTCTTATTATGAAATATGAGCATGAATTATATTTTACTAATTTTTGATGGATTATGCATGAAATTCTATTTCAAGCTTATTCCATGAATTGATTTTTGTCTACTAAGACTATGCATGATTTGAGCTATGAAACCATAAACTACTATGAGCTTTTGTGGTGGATTTCATGATACCCAAATTGGGGGTTTTACTATAATGTCGGTGGGTTGATTTTGAATTGATTTTTCCCTTATTGTCATACTCTTGAGTTGCATGACTTTGAATAAGTATCATAAACCCACCATGTGTTTGATGAAATTGCATGACAAGAACTCTCAAGTCATTGAAGTGCCATTGTATGATTTTTACAGGTCAAGTGCTTTAAGATAATTATGGGCTCCCAAGCATGCATTGAAATCATGATAGGTATTTATGATTTACAAGTGAACAATTAAGCCCTTATGCTAAGTTTAATGCTCTTGTGAATTGTGAAGCATACAAGAAGGGGTCATGAACCATGTTATATACCTTTACCCTCTAGTAAATGGCAAATGCCTACATGAAGGGATCATGAACCATGTTATATACCTTTTCCTCATGTATAATTTATTATGATGCATTACCTAATATCTACTTGAAGGGGTCATGAAACATGCTGTAAGTATTACCCTCATGTATGACTCAATATCATATACAATCTGCTTCCTACTAGATTGGGTCATGACTCATATTATACTCTTTACCCTCTAGTACAAGGTATTTGTATGAGCCACTCATGCCACGATATTATGTGAGACAAGCTATGCAAGCATGATCACTCTCAAAGATGTTATATCTAAGCATTCATTATACATGGCATATTGAGCTTGTGTCTATGGACTATAATATGTATCTTGATTATTATGCTTATGGTTTTTATTGCATTGCACCCCGTATAGTTAGTAAATTCCAAGTACTAATGCATACTCTATGTCTACATGATGCCACTATATAGGGACCGGAATTCCTATCGACCATCCCCCTCCACGTGGCTAGTCGGATCATTCAAAGCTAGCTCTTGGTATGTTCTCACATATGGGGAAGATATCTATTTTTCTTTCATGTTATGTTGAGACTTCTTCTTTATAATGGATATTTATTATTATGAGGGTGAGCCCGGGAAGTGTCTTGGCCCCCGCTCCATTCTAAGTTAGAGGTGTTGTTGGATATAATGTTTTGCATATGCTATGATCTTGACTCTTTCTACAGTTTACGATTATCAAGGATTTCCCTTAATCTTGTTTTCCCTTTTTACCAATTGATCTTCTCTTAGTCTCATTTTCCCTTTTTACCAATTGATTCTTATTATAGCTTAATTTTGCTTTCACAACCAAGGATGTGTGCATATTACAATCAAGAGGCTTGTTTGGATTGTCTTCAAACTTCTCATTTGTCATGTCAAGTCTAGTCCCTAGGCTTGGTTCATGACATCAGCTCACTCATGCAATTAAATAATAAAGAAATTCAATAAGTAAAACAATCAAATAGTCAAAAAATCACATCAATCCTCATTCGGACTCTAGAACTCTATCATTTATCATATTGAGAATAAAAGGAGAACTCAAGGAATAGGAGTTCAAGAATTTATAGGGGAATTCATTACCATCAACTATCTCATCATCACTAGGATAAAATAAATGAGGGTATTTGGCCTTCATGTCCTCCTCCGCTCCTATATGGCTTCTTCCACAAATTGGTTCCTCTACAATACTTTAATAGATGCAATCTTTTTGGTTCTTAACTTGTGAACCTAACAATCAAGGATTTGGATAGGAATCTCCTCATAACTCAGATTGTCTTTCACCTCAATACTCTTGACAGGCACTGCCAACTGTGGATCTCCCAAATACTTCTTGAGCATAGAAATGTGGAAAACAGGGTAGATGGCCGCTAATTTTGATAGTAGTTCTAACTCATACACCACATTGCCCACTCTTTTTATAATTTGATAAGGGACAATGTACCACGGACTCAACTTTCCTTTCTTTCCGAACGTCATCATACATTTCATGGGCGACACTTTCAATACACCCAATCATTAACCTCAAACTCTTAAGTCTTTTCATCTAACATTTGTGTAGGATTCCTATCTACTCTATGCAGTTATGAATCTTTCTCAAATAATTTTCACCTTTTCCATAGCTTGGTGAACCAAGTCTGGTCCGATCAACTCCGTTTCACCTGCCTCAAACCACCCAATCGGTGTAGTGCCTCATATGGGACCATCTGAAAAGTTAAATGGTAGTTGTTATTGTAAGCAAACTTGATCAAAGGCAAGTGGTCATCCCAATTACCTTTAAAGTCAATGGCATAGGCCCTCAACATATCCTCCAATGTCTGAATAATTCGCTCTACTTGGCCATCCATCTATAGGTGAAAAGAAGTTCTAAGGTATACTCTAGTATGCAATCCCTTCTGAAATGATCTCCAAAACTGAGCAGTAAACTGAGATCCTCTATCCGAGATGATGGACAAAGGGACTCCATAAAGTCTAACAATCACTGTTATGCATAGTCGCGCATAATCCTCCACGGTGTCAATCGTCTTTACTGCCAAGAAGTATGCAGATTTTGTCATCCAATCAACTATCACGGAAATTGAATTAGGTTGTCCAGGGGAATTGGCAAGCCTATGAAAAATTCCATGTTAATCATCTCATATTTCCAATCTAGAATTTCAAAGTTCTGGGTTACTCTATATGGCCTTTGGTGCTCAACTTTAACTTGATGGCAATTTGGACACTTGGATACAAACTCAGCAATGTATTTCTTCATTCCACTCCACCAGTAGAATTCTCTCAAGTCATGGTACATCTTGGTTGACCCTGGGTGAATGGAATATCTAAAACTATGGGTCTTTGTCATAATACTCCCTCAAGCATCATCAACATCTGGAATGCGCAATCTGCTTTGAACCTCAACACCTCATCTCCGTCTTTGGCAAAAGCCATCACCTTTTACTTATGTATATCCTCCTTAAATTGTAATAAAATGAGATATTGATCTTGTTTCTCCTTTATCTCCACTATGACAGATGATATAGACCCATTATGCACAAGAATTCCTCCTTCGCCATTCTTCTAATTAAACTCCTAATCGTGCCAGTCTATGAACCTCCTTGGCTAACTCTCTCTTCTCTTCTTCCATGTAGGTGGAGCTACCCATGAATAACCTGCTAAGAGCATCAGCAACCACATAAGCTTTACCTAGGTGGTAGAGAATGCTCATATCGTAGTCTTTGAGCATCTCAAGTCATATCCTCTGTCTCAAGTTAAGCTACTTTTGGATAAGGACATATTGTGGGCTCTTGTTGTCTATGAATACATCAACATCTACTTTATATAAATAGTGGTTTCATAGCTTGAGAGAAAAAACTACTGCTGTCAACTCTTAAGTCATGAGTGGGTTAATTCTTCCTATGCACTTTAAGTTGTCTAGAAGTATAGGCAACAACTTTCCCCCTTTACATCAACACACATCCCAGTCCTGCTCTCAAAGCATCATAGCAGATAACAAATCCATTCGTCCCATCAGGCAAGGTCAACATTGATGCAGTAGTTAACCTTGTCTTCATCTCTGGAAATATCTCTCACACTCATCTAACCATAAAAACTTGACCTTTTTCTGAGTCAGTCTAGTCAATGGTGTGGATGTAGAGGAAAATCCATCAACAAATCTGCAGTAATACCCAGCCAATCCTAGAAAACTTCTTATCTTAGTCGATGAGGATGGCCTTGCTAGTTCTTAACTGCCTTGATCTTTTGAGTATCTACTCAAATTCCATCTCCAGAAACCACATGACCAAAGAAAGCCATAGATTTGAGCCAAAACGCACACATAGAAAACTTTTCATATAACTCATTATCTCTGAGCATCGGCAAGGTGATTCTGAGGTAATTGGCATACTCCTCCTCATCTCAAGAATACACTAGAATATCGTCGATGAACATGATCATGAAATTGTTAAGATATTATCTGAATGTTCTATTCATTAGGTCTATGAAGACCACAGGTGCATTTTTCAACCTAAACAACATCACCAAGAACTCGAAGTGATCATATCATGTTTGAAATGTCATCTTCAGGATATCACACTCTTACTTTCAAATGGTGATAGCCTAATCTGATGTTTATCTTGGAGAAAATAGTAGCACCCTAAAGTTAGTTGAACAAGTCATCAATCCTTGGAAAAGGATACTTATCCTTGACTATCACCTTATTCAACTGACGGTAGTCAATACACATCTATAGGGAACCATCCTTATTTCGCACAAACAAGACCTAAGCACCCCATGGAGAGATACTCGTCCTTATAAATCATTTTTCTAGCATGTCCCTCAACCGCTTCTTCAACTTTTTTAACTCCGCAAGGGCTATTTTATAGGGTGGAATGGAAATGGGTTAAATGTTAGGAAGAACATCAATTCCAAAGTCGATCTCTCTATCAGGAGAGACTCTGGGCAGATCCTCTAGAAATACATTAGGAAACTCGCTCATGATCGGAACAAATTCAAGAGTAGGGGACTCAATATCATTAGAACTGACTTGTATAAGGTGGTAGATACATCCCTTAGAGATCAGTCTTTAGGCCTTGATGTAAGAAATAAATATACCCTTTGGCAAAACCGAATCTCCTACCTACTCAATAACAAGCTCATCCAAAAATTGAAATTTAATAATTCACGCAATCAACAAAGGCATAGCAGGCATAAAGCCAGTCCATACTAAGGATCATATCAAAATCAACCATCTCTAACTCAATCAAATCAGCAAGAGTATCCCTTCATAGATGGACATCACACAATAACTATAGATTCTCTCGGCTAAAATAGACTAATCAATAGGAGTAGAAATAGAAAATGGCTCAATCAAACACTCAAGAAAGATCTCGAGTTTACAAGCCATATATGGACTCATAAAGAACAAGTTGCACCCGGATTAAGTAAAGCATATCAAGGAAAGGTAAAACTCAAAGCATACCCATCATAACATCTGGTTCAACCTCTTAGTCATGTTGATTCCCTATCACATATAAATGATTTGTCCCACTTCCTTCCCCTGGTGCAACACGTCTCTTGTTAACCTTCGTTGGTGGTGTTGTGATACAGGATTAGGCCTTATTACCCCACATTGGACATTCTCTCTGAAAATGTACTAACTGGCCACACTTTTAGCAGTTATTCCCTCTATATCTACATTCTCCCAGATGCATCCTACCACATTCCCATAAGGTGAATTCCTTTTAGACCCAAGAGTCACACTTGCTTGAGACTGTGCACCCTATACCCTAAATTTTGGTTGACCTTGGGACCTTTGATCATACTTGTGGCTCGGGGCTGGTGCACTAGCTAAAGATAGTTCATAACTGGAGGACCTCTTCTAGAAATAGGACTTATCTCCCTTACTCTGCTTAGTCTGATTAAGCTCAGGCTAAGGCCCTGCTGACTTGGCCTTATTGCTCAGATGCTCCTCCTTGTCTTTCTTCTTATCCTCCTCAGTTTATTGGGCATAAACCATAATTTTGGAAATATCCATACCTAGGATCAGCAATATGACCTTGCAATCATTCTTCATATGTCTACCCAATCCAGATATGAATTTTCTCATCCTTACTTTCATATCTTGAACCATGTCTGGAGCATATCTTGATAACTGAATGAATTTTGGACTATAATCTTTAATAATTAGCCCTTCTTATTTTAGATTCATGAACTCCTCAACCTTTTCATCTCTTAACTCCTGAGGAAAGAAATGATCAAGGAAGTCACTCTTGAACTCATCCTAAGCAGCAGGCTCAGTATCCTCACCTTGACTCTCCTCCCACTAGTTTTACCAGACATTGGCTACATCCTTGAGTTAATAGGCAGCAAGCTCAACTCCACAAGTCTCTATTATGTGCATATATTTTAGCATATTCCATATCTTGTCAATAAAGTTTTGAGGGTCCTCCTCAATCATTGACCCAGTGAAAACTAGTAGGTTCATCCTCCGAAAGTCTCTCAATCTTGGGGCTGTCATTGGCTTTTGAGAGCTAGAAGTCAGAGTCTGTAAACTTTGGTTCCCACTCTGGGCATTTACCAACTAGGTGAGCATAGTGATAGCTCATCTAAAATTAGCCTCGGTAGTAGGAGCAAGTTGAGTGATAGGTGTCACAGGAACACTAGCGGCTCTGGTCGGTCGACCTCGGCCCTTCATCTCCATCAGAGGGGGCATCTCTAAAGTGGGATTCTCAGCATTGGTGGCCAAAGCATTCCTTTGGGTCGTGGTACATTTAGGAGGCATGATCTGCAAGCACGTAATGTATGAATTAGAAGAGAGTTTTGTAGAGTTTTAACTCTATTTCATGAACTCAGAATACAAGAAAGGGTAACAATTCTTAATGCCCTATCGCCTCCTACTTATGAAATGTCATGCACAACATGCCTATAAACAAGACTCTACTAGACATGGCTTCATAGACTCCCTAAGACTCTTGAACTCTATACTCTGATACTAAGTTTGTCATATTTCGGAAGGGTACCCTTGGTGTGGCCGGCACTCAGAGGCTATTACTACCCTCTAAGCGAACCACTTGACTTCATCATCACATTATACTCGATAGTGGAAAAATAATAATCAATTATAAAGGACATTATGTAAATAAAATATAATTCAACTATCTCGTAGTTTCCAATGAATAAGTTTGGAAATACAAGGTACTCAACAAATCCTCTACTCAGTTCTATGAAGTCTCTACTCAACAATCTATATGGTGTCATGACAGGCCATGGAAACCTCAAATCAAGAAGATAATATACTCAATGAAGTGAGAAGGAAAAAGGGCTCCTCTGGAAATGCAAGGATGGCTCACCAACTTTGAAATGCACTAATTTGGACCTCAACAATGTACAGGTTTAAGTCCCATATCACCTGTATTTGCATCATAAAATGATGCAGGTCCAAATCGACATTAGTACACAAAATATACTGGTATGTGAATGGCTCAATAAAGTACAACTTAACTCACACATATTGACTCAACAACTCATGCTCAACTCGTCATATGCAAGTTTAAAAGTAAATCATATTTTTAAAATATACTCATTAGAAATAAACTCAGTATAAAATATCATGCTCAATCAATGTTGCCTAGGAGTTTCTTTAACAGATATCAAATTCCATCACCTTAGTTTGGTAATGCACAATGAAGGCGATGTCATTGCCATGCCTTTCCTAAATGTGCCATGGTAAATGACGATCAACACTCTCTTGGATCCATAATAAATGTCCACTTTTAACACAAGAATTACCAGAATAAGTTGTATGACTATCCTAAGCTGAAAACATAGTTTTGCGGGCTAAAGTACATATTACTCACTCCTATATCGATACTCGATAGTCCTTCTAAGACTAAAACATGCTCAAATCATCAATCAACTAATTCCTCAATGCTCAGTCAATCAACTCTTAACTCAACCTCATTGGGTTATCTCATCTTAGCTCATCTCAATTACTCATTAACTCATTCAATTAATGCAAATCATCAATTCAACTCAGACTCAAATTATTATTTAGACTTACTCTATTTGACTCATCATGTAGTGCAACCAAGGTAATCATATATACTAATGTATGTGACTCAATGCAATATGCTTCTCATACTCGATCATACTCAAATTACTCAACTTAGATACTCAAACACAACCTCAACTTAGTGATATGCATAAAATTCCATAAAATCATATGTTTTAGGGCTCATGCTATCAAGTATAAAACTTCACCTCAATTGTTTATATAGAAATTATGTGATGCAGAAAATACCTCATACTTTATCATGAGAATTCATAATAATACAAGAATTTGAGTATTTAAATAGTAGAATTTTTCAAATCTTGACTCAAGAAGATGAAGGAGCAGGTAGTCCACACTGTGTTAAGCCTTACATACCTGGGAATGGAACAAACAATCAAACTTCAATGAATCCTCATGCTAGAATCAAGACTTCTTGCTCTTCTCCCTCTTCTAATGTTTTTCAAGAAAGCCCTAAGCATGATGAATCATGAAAGAATATGCTTAGGGTTGTATTTCAGGACTTAAATTAAGTCCAAAACGTCCAAGGGTTTAATTAATAAAGGTAGAAATAGATAAAATTACCCTTCTTAAAAATTGTTGCTTGAGCTTACGAAGCCCCTTCTATGGGTCATAGAGCATTTTTACGTATTATAGATAGCCTCTTGTGAAAGAGGGGTCTTAAAATTTGAGTTACTAAAAATTTACACGACACCTCTTCTATGAGCCATGAAATATTTTACGGTCCATAAGCCACCTCTCACAAATGAGGGGTTCTGAATTTAGAGTTACTAAAATTTGTCAGGAAACCTCCTCTGCGAATCATCTGCTAATTAATAATTCAAGATACTGAAAATTGATATTTGGACCATCAATCATGAGACCAATCTATGAGTCATGGAATACTTTATGAGTGATATATCATCTCATATATTGGCCTCAACCTTAGAAAATTTCTCTAGGTCATCTTGGGATTTTACGAGATCCATTCTACAAGTTGTAAACTTGTCTACGAGTCATAAATGACCCTCGTGAATCTTTTCATATAGCTTTTATCAGTATTTTATTATCATCCTCTATGCAACTACTCCATATTAGGTAGAAGGAATTAGAGGGTGTTAAAAAAATTTAGCTAAAAGCCCAGAATTATGCCCTCTTGCGTCGCGAACTTGGCCTCCCCCTGGTGAATTCTTTTTTAATTTTTGTGAGGGGCATTCCAGACCTTTTCCAAGCCTTCTAAACTTTAAACATGATCTAAATGGATCATGTAGAGCATCAAAAGGATTTTAATCCCAATTCCTAAGTCTTTTCCAAGTTCTAACAAAGACTAGGGAAAAAGAGAAAAGAAGAGGAGCGAGGATCCGAGAGATTGAGGAGAGTTTTTGTCAGAGTGATTGTCAAAGGTTCATATTAGGTATGTAATGCTAAACTAACACATGATAATGTTCTTCCATGTGCCCTGCTGATTGTAATAGAGGAGTTGAGGGTATAATGAGTCTATAAACATATTTCTTGAATATTGTTTTGTAAATTATATATATTACATGTACTTTCATATGTTGATGATCATCATAAACTTGATTTACTGATTAAATATTTTTACATGAGTTTTTTTACAATCCATATATGTTACTTTGTAAAAGAATGCATGAATGAACCTAGGGATTAAGTCTAAAGCCTTGGCTTGAGTTGTTGCTTGTGATTGTGATGTGAGCATGATGATAAGTTAATAGAGCTTAATGATCCTATGAGTATTCATAATTAAACTCTAGGGATTTCTCTAACTAACGTCTTCCTAATGATTGATCTAAGCGTTGAGCTATTGACAAGAATTGAGTTAATGAGATGATTGAGATGATAGGCTAAAAGGCTCAATTGAGCTAAGTAAATAAGATGATGAGAGTGTCTATAAGACTAATTGAGATGATTGATTGATATGAAGAGACTTACAAGCATTGAGCCTTGGGAGGAGTATCAAGCACTAAAATGAGTAAGAGATGTCTAAGTCACACTCACTAACTACATCGCCAAGCATAGAAGAGGATTGAACCATTACATTGAGGTTCCCTCTTGAGTTAAAGTCCCTAAAAGCAATAGAAGACTTAAGAGGCTAGATCCCTTATGGATCCAAGTTGTTCTTTACCTTGTAAGTACGGAACAGTTATGGTAACATCAATGGGATTATTGTACAATAACTAGATCATAAATAATTATTGTTAGATAAGTGAAACTCCCAAATAGGCCCCATACTGGTAGTACTCTAATTTGAGTTCATTGATAAGGTTTGAGTGGTATTGATGGGTCATTTGTCTACTCTTTATTATTGCTTTAGATAGACATTTGACATTCTGATTGAGTATCTTCCGAGTTAATGTTATTCTGTATTATTCTACCTTTACCTATTTTATTCAACCATTTTACATACTCATACATTCCACATAATGATATCCCTTTGGACTGCATCATTTTGTGAAGCAAAGGCAGGTACCAAAGATCGTCAATAGGCTCATCGTTGAGGATCTACCGCAGTCAGCTGAGTTGGTGAGTCTTCCTCACTCGGAGGATCCTATTTCATTTTCTAAATTTTGGACTTGAGTTAGCTTTATTTTGTTTTTAGGTATCCATGAGTCTGTTATTGGCACTAATTGATAG
>JAOTQJ010004732.1:0-18587 GCA_025642045.1 Solanum sejunctum
ACATGTTTTTACTTTGAGGACAAAGTATTCTATTTTGGTGGGGTGTGGGAAGTTATGGATTAAGGTGAAGTCTGAGTAGCCTTGAGTCGATAGCTTTCCCTATTTTTGATCCCAAGATTTTCCTGCCATAATTCGTTTTCCTTGTGGATGTTTAATTTTCTGTTGAACCGGCATATTTTAGGTAGTGTAGAGAGTTTGTAGATACATAATAGTGTTATCTGTTAGCATAGGCATAGTCTTTAAATGGTTTTTAAATTTTGATGAAAAATTAGGTACTCTTAAAATTTTTGTGATTGTGGTTATTGAAGCATTCATGCATTTTGAGTATTTGACAATGTTTGTTCTGATAATGTGAAGGCTTGAGGCTGGAAGCGTGACCTGTGAGTCTATACTTGATTATGGGTGCAACATCATGTGTGTTGTGAGCCTATTTTGCTAATTCATGCATCCTGTATGAACTCAAAACTTGCCTTGTTGTTCTAAAATTGTTTGGTGATGTGGGTGATTTGGAAAGGATCTTAGGCCTTTGTTATTTTAGTGAACCCACTTTTAGGTTAAATGACCTACGAAATGAGTGAGTAAATCCCTTGTTTCAAAATTTTGAGCTTCTCATATACTCATTCTTTCTTGACACCTTACTAGCTTGACCTTGTTTAATGAAATACCTTGATATTGGCCCTGGTCTATCCTTGAACATATGCACCTTGATTGAGGCTAAAAGCCTAAGTTGAGGGTGGCTAAAATTTGTGGCCCTAGTTTGGGAAATAGATATTGTGTACTTCTCCTCAGGCTAAAAGCCTAAGTTGAGGGTGGCCCTTATTATGGTAAAGTAATAACAATAAAATAGTTAGTTGGGAAATAAAGAATTAAATGAAAAAACACAAGCTCGGGGAGGAAAAAGAGATTAAAATTGCCTTGAATTGAGAAAATTTACAAGAAATGAGTTCAAAAATAAGCCACAGCTGAAAAGAGAAAGAAAGCACTCAGGAAAAGCTTGAAATAGGATAATAAGGGTTGATTTAGTGAAAATGGTTGGGTTATGAAGGTAAAAGTGTTGGTAAAGATGGTTCCAGGATAGCTTTTAGTCACTACTTGCCTAAAAATATCATACCAAAGCTTCTTAAACCTATGTTATAAGCCCTTAATTCCTAAAATTATCCAAATCCACTTTGTCACCAAGCCGAAAGATGAGTATAGAGGCAAGCCCATAGTGTTAGTAATTTTGCATCAATTTCATTTGTGAGTGTGAGAATGCTTCCTCAGTCATTGAATTCTAAATGCTTTTTGAGTGAGTAAGAGGGATATCTTTTCTGTGGGGGCATTTGCACTACTTGATTAGCATATAGCTATACCAGTGATTGTGGATGGTTAATGCTCCTTAGCTTATCATATTTGGGTTGCCATTCATCATCATGTTTTTGTTGTGTTTAGTAGCTTTGTAATCTGGTTTTGAAAATGATAGTTATGTACCTGGATTAGATTGAATGATGTATATACCATTGATATAGTTGCTATGTATTTCTCATTGTTTGCATAGATTGAGCTGTCGCTTGAGGACAAGCAACAATTCTAAGTTCAGGGTGCTGATTTGCTATCAAACTACAACACATTTGATGCCTAAAACAATGGATTTTGTGTGTTCTTAATGCGACTTTTTATGGGTTTTATGTGTTTTTGTGTTATTCTAGCAGAAAAGTTAGGTTGCCATGATTTTGGAAGAAAATTGCAGATTTTGTTGAAGCATAGGACAGACAAGTTAACCTGCAAGTGCTAGCCCAAGATACGAGTCATAGGGTGTTATCATAGCAAGAAAAAGAGATCAAAAATCAGAAATCTGCTAAGTGGAGGTCAATCCCACTTTACCCAATTTCAACAATAGTGTAACACATACAGAGACATACAAAGGGTTACTCAAGTTAATACACCAGTTTTTCATAGCAACAAGATTATAACACCCCAACACCTATAGATTTCAACCCCAACAAGGTCTCACAAGATAATTACCCATATATCATGAAACAAACGCACTTAACCACCATATCAAACTTCATAATTATCAAGCAAGGGTAGAAACAGAGAACATAATCACTACAGGGGTGTAGGCAATTCCAAATCGTACTCTTCAAACTACCATAATCACTTACAAATGGTTTCACTTACCCATATCACACAATATTCATTCCAATACGCATAAGGTAATATTATCCCGTAGGTATGCCATACTTAACCATAAAAACTTACTAGATGTAAGATGAAGATATGATGATAAGGAGAGTAAAAGTAGAAACCCTGGTGAATTTCACTTGGTGGGATATGCTGATAGAAGAATGGTTTAGGGATCAATAAAATAGTGAAAATAATGTTTGGGGGGTTATAGAGTAAGAAAAAGGATTTCAGAGAGGTAAATGAGGAGCCAAAAGATACTAGTCTTTTAATATTCCAAATTGGGTCACTATTAAAATTCTGTAGGTTGGGTCTATAAAACCTCGACTACGAGTCATAAGGTCGTGATCTCGTAGCAAAACCAACACTTGTAAAAATTTAAAATACAAAACCTATGAACCTCACTTACGACTCGTAGGGGCCCTTTTAGTCATAAGGTTGGCTCATAGTATGTGTGTTGCCATAGTCACTTTTTGCCTCCACGAGGCATGACTATGAGTCATAGTGGTGACTATAACTCGTAGGCCTGCTTGTAGATGCTGCTCCAAGCATTAATATCTCTACTCCTCAACTTCTGATTTGTTCCTGCAACCAATCACTCAAGATAATAAAATGTAGAATAATGCAGCTATTTCAAAGTCTTAACAATCATAACAAAACATTAAGCTACCATCCAATAAGTTAGACAAATGAAAGCATCGCAAAATAGTCAGAAACACAAAAAATGCTTGGGTTGTCTCCCAAGAATTGCCTTGTTTAATGTCGTGGCTCAACTTTTTCACCATGAGTACTCAGAATTCCTCATGGGTCGTGGGAGTCTCATCTTTACTCCTCTGGCCCCTTCTCTGATCCCTTTGCGTAGGTTCTAATGGTGTTGCTATTTGCTCAACCTTGTCATCAAGTCTCTGTATTGCCATTACTTGTTGGTCCACCTTGTAATTCACCTTGATAACATCAAACTTTATCTCCTGTACAACCTGTTCTGGTTCATTGGTTTTAATAAGCACTTGTTCAAGCATACACTTAATCCTTAAAAGTTTATCACTGATGCATTGCAGGTGGTAGCTTGAGATAATTTGGTGTATTCTCTTTTCTGATAGTGCTTAAGGCTCCCTCAGATGTACTAGTGGATGCTACTAACTAATTTTGCACTGGTTGATAAACTTTGCATGATAGCAGATAACTTATCCATGTATTCAATGATTTCACTGAATGGTTGCCTCAAAAATGCCCAACACTCCCTTACGAATAAGGCATCAACATATCCTTATTATTCAAAGGTTAGTGCTTGGTAGAAGCTAGCTGCCATTTCTTTATCTGTCAGACAATGGTTTTGGTTTGATGCCACGTACTTCTTATATCTTTTCCAAGCTGCTAACAAAGATTCTCCTGACACCTTTTTAAAACTATAGATGTTATTCTATATTTCTTGTTTGTTGGGCCCCTTATAAAACTTCATGAGGAAGACTATCTGCACTTCACTCTAGTTAGAATAATCACCTGATAGGAGAATCGACCTTCATGTAGTAGTTCACTCCAGAGAATCATGGGGAAAGGCTGAAGAGCCATGGTGATGTGCTATCAAAATACAACACATTTGATGCCTAAAACTAGGGATTTTGTGAGTTCTTAATGTGACTTTTTATGGTTTTTATGTGTTTTTCTGTTGTTCTTGCAGAAAAGTTAGCCTGGGATGACTTTAGAGGAAAATAGCAGATTTTGCTAAAGCATAGGACGTATGAGTTCACCTATGAGTCGTAGCCTAAGAGACGAGTCATAGGATGTTATCATAGCAAGAAACTGAGACCAAAAATTAGAAATCTTCTAAGTGGAGGTCAACCTTATGAGGCCATCCTACGAGTCATAGGTCTTACTACATCTCATATAGATGTACTCATAGTAGGAAATAGAGTGGTTTGGCTCAAAAAATGAAGGCCTAGACTATGCGAGAAGCATACGAGTCATAGCCCAAGCTAAACTCATATCAGTAGATCATATCAGTTAAGTCTATGATTCCAAGAACCTGATACGAAACCCCAATTACAACTCGTAGGTTACCTTACGTGTCGTACCTTTGAGGATATCAGCTGCCAACTATCTTTTCTGTGTAATTTTTAGGGTTAAACTTATAACTACTATAAATACTTTAAGTTAGGTTTTATTTTTAAGAGGAAGAATAGGATTCCAGTTTTATAGACATTGAATGTGCCTTTGAATATTCTCTTAAGAATATTTTAAGTTTCTAGTAAAGTTCATTTTTCTCTTGAAAAAAACAATTTTGGGGATTGCAAATCTTGCTTCGTACTTATTGTCAATCTATCAAGCTTGTGGTTTGCAACTTATATGTCCTCAATCTTCATTACTTTGGGAAAAATTCTCAATCATATCTTGTATTTGGATTTTTGTTTGTTTTGCATTAGCCATGAGTACCTAAGCACCCATAACTTGGGGTTCTGGGAACCATGGATAGTTGACTTGAGATGGCCTAGGTTTGTGCATTTCTATGATTTTGGTTTTGCATGTATTATCTATTTCTCTTCATTATAACTATTTTTTGGTAGTGGCCAACAACAAGCCCCACCTATTATCACGATCCCGACTAATGTATTGATGAATAGGAAAAGGGAAATAAATGACAGAATTCGATTAATGTGTTCTCATCTAATCAACCAAACCTGATCAAGGGGAGGTTTATTGGGATAATAGGTAACAGTTAGTTGGCACACCATGGTTGCCGATCAAGAGCCATGGTGAAATTCGACCTTCACCTTCACAAGAGGGCTGAAAGAACCTAAGTTATCGTCCTACATGTGAATCTCTAATTGTAGTTATGTTATCTAGGTTAATCGAGTCAACAAACCATAGGGAAGATAATTCCCAAGTTGTCCCTAAAATTGAGTGTTTTCTCTCATCATAGTATAGTGTTTATTTTCATTTTCATTCTTGAATCACAGACCCCGCCCCCTATTTAGAGATTCTAGTTGTAGATACTCAAAATGATTAATAGTGAATTCTTGTAGTCAAGCCCTGTATTCTTTGTGGATTCGTCCCTAACCTTCGGTTAGGTTAATTACTAATAGCGATCGTTTTCTTATTGGCGTGAGAACATTAGTTAGCAAATTATGGCACCAATATTGGGAGTACGTCTAGGTTTTGACTTGATTTCTCTATTAGTTAGTTAAAGTATTAACTTCTAAGTTCTCTTGTATTTTACTTTTGTTTTTGTTTTTGTTGTTTGATTTTAATTGCAAGGTGTACTAGGTTGTATACCCAACACAAGGAGTTAAGGAAATCATTTATCTTTGATCAATTTGTAGATCCATTGACTACTTAGAAGAATGACACAAGTGAATAAGGATTTCGTAGTTGAGGAAGAAATGAATTTGAATGATAATATGGGAAGAGAGGAGAATCCACCACTAAGGGATAATAGGCAATAACTTAGGGACTTCAATGAGATCACTTATAGATGGAACCAATATCGCTTTAACCCTATGGCTATGGACGTTACTAGTGCTACAGTGTTGCCTCCACTACCGCATACACTAAATTCTCGGTGTCAAGTGGATTACTTCAAATGCTCCAAAATCATGGGTTATTCACAGGGTACCTCCAAGGGATCCATATCGTCATCTCGATTATGTGCTTTTTATTTACAAGAGTGTCATGGGAACACAAAATATTTCTCTTGATGCCATTGGTTTATGGGTGTTTCCATTGTCACTGACTAGGAATACAACTGTGTGGTTGTCTGAGCTTCCTCCAGATATAACAATAAGTTGGGCAGAGCTTCATAGAGTGTTTCTTGAAAGATATTTCCCAAGATCTAAGAAGCTAACGCTCAAATATTAAATAAACAACTTTGAGTAATTGTTGTGTGACTCCATTAACATAATATGGGAGAGATTTGCCAAATGCTTGAGGATGTTCCCTGATCACAAGATTGTTGATGATGCATTGGTTGTGATTTTCTATCGGGCACTTGATGAGAATAGTGAAGCTTATGTTGACACAATCATAGGAGGCATGTTTCTTGATTAACCTTTTGCATAGATAGCCCTAAGGATGGAGCAAGTGGTTAAAACCAATCGAGCATAGGGTCAACGAGAGCGAGGTGCAATAGAAACTTCTTGTGCAGTCAACACCAATAATGAGCAAGCAAAGGTCAATGAAGAGATCATGGAGCAACTTGCTCAACTTCGCACTAGTATGGACTTGGTCTTGAAGCAAAACCAAACAAGTGTCAAAGCGATCACTCACAAACATCCTAAGCCCACCATCTATAAAGATCTATTCTTTGATGAAGATGCTTATTTTATGAGTAATCAAGCAACAGGTTTCCAAAATAACCCCTAAAGGTCCAACTCAGACAATTGGAGGCAAGGTTCTGGGAATCTAGGTCGGAACTACAATAGTGATTGTGCTTATAGAGATAACTGAGGTGGTTACTATGAAAGAGAGAGGATATTGGAAGCCAAATAGAGTAGAAGAGATAGTTATAGTAATGGTCCTTATGTGCCACCCCACAACCGTGATATAGTGCCAAGCACTTCTAGGCTTGAAGAGTTGTTTGAAAAGTTGTTGCAAAGAGCCGACCACTAAGATAAGACCTTAAAGGGAAGGAAAGCGGATATTTCAAGTATTAATCAAAAAATTAAGTCATACTCAATGGTGGTTAAGCAATTAGGATAATAATTTGGGCAAGTTTATTCGCAATTAAATCAATGCGAAAAGGGCACCTTACCAAGCGACATGGTTCAAAATCCTAAGAATGAAGGACATTGTATGGTAGTGATAACTTGGGGTGGAAAAAGCACTGTTGATCCTCCTATGCTAATGGTTAGAGATTGGAGCTACAGAAAGAGGGTAAAGAAGGAGACTGAGATGCCCAACACAAATAAGCAACCAAAGAAATATAAAACCTTTCCAAGGTCTCCACCACCTTTTCCCCAAAGGCTTGGGAAGTGAAAAGAGGAGGTAATTTTGAACAGTTCTTGGCGATGCTTAAGAAGTTGTCAGTGGACATCCCCTTAGTTGATGCTCTTGAGAGGATGACGAGATACATGAAATGGATGAAAGATCTGGTCAAGAAGAATCACAAAGTTAAACAAGACCTCTCCCAAAATTTTCAATATTACAATGCGATCACCATGAAGACTTTGGTGCAAAAGCGTGAAGATCTAGGTGTATTTATCATACTATGCATAGTGGGGAAACTTGCATTTGCTAGAGCACATATGACTTAGGATCCAGTCTCAAATTGATGCCTCTTGCCATATTCAAAAAGCTCTATTTGGGCAACTTTGTTCCTATAAAGATGCAGTTATTGATGGTAGACAGAACAATCAAGAAGCCTGTGGGAATACTTTATGATGTGTTGGTCAAGGTAGACAAATTTATATTTCCCACAAATTTTATTATACTTGACTATGAGGTTGATTTTGCAGCTTCTATCATCTTAGGGAGACCTTTCTTAGCCACAGGGAGAGCGTTGGTTGATGTGGAAAAAAGATTGCTTACCTTCAGGTTTGGTGAAGAAAGAGTTGTGCTTCAAGTGGTCCAACGTGATAGAAGGTGTTATGAGTTTTAGGTTGTCTCAATGATTGAATTGAATGAGAAGGATAAAGTGGAGATCCCCGTTGAGTTAAGGATTGGAGTTAAACCTTTGGCAGCTGTGTTAATAAGTTTCTATGGTGATAGTATTCCTAATTATGAGGAAACAGTGAATGCTCTTAAGGTGTCATTTAGGCCTAGGCGATAGGCCAAGTTAGAGTTGGACTTGTGCAACAGGGAAATGCCACCAATGAAGCCCTCTGTAGAAATCCCACCAGAGTTTGAATTAATACATTACCAGTAATAATTGCATCTAACTTAAACAAAGCCCAAACAGAGGCCCTCATCTCCATTCTCAAGCAATTTAAAATGACCATCGGGTGGACAATTGCAAACATCATTAGCATACCCCTTAGAATATGTACTC
Source organism: Solanum sejunctum (assembly GCA_025642045.1). Taxonomy (NCBI): domain Eukaryota; kingdom Viridiplantae; phylum Streptophyta; class Magnoliopsida; order Solanales; family Solanaceae; genus Solanum; species Solanum sejunctum. The sequence continues at coordinate 8,144 of JAOTQJ010004732.1, forward strand.
ATAAGATTTAACTGGTCAACGATTACAAGCCTAATATTGAGTATCAAAGACTATTGAACCCTCCAATGCAAGAGGTTGTGCGAAAAGAAATCATCAAGTGGTTACACATAGGAGTAACCTACCCAATCACAAATAGTGAATAGGTCAGTCCAGTGCACTGTGTTCCAAAAAAAGGAGGTATCACAGTGGTGCCTAATGCAAAGAATGAGTTGATTCCTATGAAACTGGTTACTAGGTGGAGAGTATGTATGGATTATAGAAAACTCAATTCTTTTATCGAGAAAGATCATTTCCCTGTGCCCTTTATGGATCAAATGCTTGACAGACTACCAGAAAAGGGATGGTATTATTTCCTTTATAGGTATTCCGAATCTAATCAAATTGTTATTTCGCCCAAGGATCAAGAGAAGACAACTTTCACATGCCTATATGGTACCTTTGCATTCAAGAGAATAGCCACTTTTCAAGGATACGTGATGTCTATTTTCTTAGACATGGTTGAAAGCACCATTGAGGTGTTCATGGATGATATTAGCATTATTGGCCAATCCTTTGAATAATGCTTATTACGTTTGCATGATGTGTTGCAGAGGTGTGTTGAGAGCCATTTGGTGCTAAACTAAGGTAAATGTCATTTTATGGTCAAAGAAGGCATAGCGTTTGGTCACAAAATTTCAGTCAAGGAAATCGAGGTGGATAAAACAAAAATTCAGGTTATCAAGAAACTGCCACCACCAATTTCAGTGAAAAGTATCAGGAGCTTTCTAGGCCACACAAGATTTTACCATCGCTTCGTAAAGGACTTCTCCAAGATCTCACAACCCTTGTGCAAGTTGTTAGATAAATATTCCAAGTTTTTATTTGATGATGCATGCATGCAAGCCTTTGAAAAACTGAAAAGAAGGTTGACGTCGACACCCATTATTGTGGCTCCAGATTGTCACAACCGTTTGAACTAGTGTGTGATGCAAGTAGGGTTGCAATAGGTGTGGTGTTGGGGCAGTGAAGGGAGAGAGTTCTACATCCGATCTATTATGATACTAAAGCATTAAATATCGCCCAGAAAAATTATACAGTCACCGAACAAGAATTGCTTGCCTTAGCTTTTGCCGTTGAAAAATTCCATTCCTACTTGTTGGAAGCTAAGGTGATCATGAACACAGACCATGCAACACTTAAAAATCTTATTGCTTAAAAGGATGCAAAACCAAGACTGATCAGATGGTTGCTCATCTTGCAAGAATTCAATTTTGACGTTATGATAGAAAAGGGTTAGAAAATTAGTTAGCCGACCACCTTTCTATATTGGGAGATGAAACTATGGTGAAGTTTGATGATGGACTTGACATCAATGATTCATTCCCTAATGAGAGAGTTTTGGCGGCCTTACATGATCTTATACCCTGGTTTGTTGACTATGCCAACTACTTGGTGAATGATATAGTGCCTTCTGATCTGAAAACCCATCAACATCATAAGTTTATGCATGACGTAAAGAAATTCTTCTGGGTATGAGCCATTTTTATTTCATATTTGTGCAGATAGGTCATCCGTAGATGTGTGCCAAAAGAGGAAATGATGAGTATTCTTGAAGCATGCCACTTTTCATTGGTGCGTAGTCATCACAGTAGAGCTCGAACTGCTTACGAAATATTACAATATGGATACTATTGGCCGTCTATACATAAAGATGCCAATGATTATATCAAGTCGTGTTATAGGTGTCAAAGAGAGGATGGGGTCTCGCGAAGGCATGAACTTTCTCTAAATCTTATTTTTGTGATAGAATTATTCGACGTTTGGGGCATTGACTTTATGGGACCCTTTGTTAGCTCACATGGTAATAAGTACATACTGGTTATAGTTTATTATGTCTCTAAATGGATAGAGGTTGTAGCTCTACCAAACAATGAAGGTAAGAGTCTTATTGGATTTCTTCGAAGAAATATTTTTTCCTAGTTCAGTATACCTTGGGCAATTATCAGTGATGTAGGTTTTCATTTTTGCAACCGACTATTCAAACCTCTTCTTGAAAGATATGGTGTAAAGCAACAAGTGGCAAACCCCATACCATTCCTAAACAAGTGGGCAAATAGAAGTATCAAATAGGGAAATAACGCAAATCCTATCCAAAATGGTGAATGTAAATTGCACTGATTAGTCAAAAAAGTTGGATTATGAATTATGGGCCTACCACACAACTTTCAAAACCCCAATCGGAATGTCTCCTTATCAATTGGTGTTTGGTAAAGCTTGTCACCTACCAGTTAAAGTTGAGCAAAAGGTACTATGGGCACTAAAGAAGCTAAATCTAGACTAGAATGAAGCGTCAACATCTAGATTAATGCAAGTAAATGAACTTGATGACTTTAGGCTGCGAGAATGTGAGAGCTATGCATTATAAAAGCAAAGCATGAAAGTTCAGTGTGATTGCAAAATTGAAAACCGCTAATTCGCTCCAGGGGATATAGTGTTGCTTTATAACTCTAGGTTGAAGTGGTTTCCCAGGAAATTCAGATCCAAGCGGATGGGTCCTTTCAGGATGGTAGGCATTTTTCATTATGAAGCCATCGAGTTAGAAAACAAGGATGGTAAAATTTTCAAGGTCAAAGACGAGAGTGTCAAATTGTACATGGGTGACATAGAAGAAATCAAGATAGTGGAAGACTGGGACTTTAAAGAGGCATAAGCACAAAAGCTTCCTATTGTGCCACAAAAATAAATCAGACGCTTCCTGGGACGTAACCCAAGGTATGCCCCTTGTACCTCTTCTATGTGTCTTTACTTTGAGGACAAAGTATTCTATTTTGGTAGGGTGTGGGAAGTTATGGATTAAGGTAAAGTCTGAGAAGCCTTGTGTCCATAACTTCCCCTATTTTTGATCCCAAGGTTTTTCTGCCATGTTTTTTTCCTTGTAAATGTTTAATTTTCTGTTAAACCAACATATTTTAGGTAGTGTAGATAGTTTGTAAATAAATAGTAGTATTATCTATTGGCATACACCTAGTTTTTAAATGCTTTTTAAATTTGATGAAAAATTTGGCACACTCAAAATTTTTGAGATTGTGGTTATTGATGCATTCATGCATTTTTTAGTATCTGACAATGGTTATTCTGATAATGTGAAGGTTAGCTGAGGCTGGAAGCAGGACCTGTGAGTCTATACTTGATTGTGGGTGCAATGCCATGTGTGCTATGAACTTATTTTGCCGCATTCATACATCATGTATGGACTTAGAACTTGCCTTGTTACTCTAAATTGGTCATGTGGTTGATTTAAAAAGGATCTTAGGCCTTTGTTCTTTTAGTGAACCCACTTTTAGCCTAAATGACCTACCAAATAAGTGAGTGAATCCCTTGTTCCAAATTTTTGAGCTTCTCACGTACTTATTCTTTCTTGACACCTTACTAGCTTAACCTTGTTTAATGAAATACCTTCATATTGGCCTTTGTCTATCCTTGAACATGTAAACCTTGATTGAGGTTAAAAGCCTAAGTTGAGGGTGGCTACAAATTGTGGTCCTGGTTTGGGGAATACACGTTGTGTACTTCACCTCAGGCTAAAAGCCTAAGTTGAGGGTGATCCGTATTGTGGTAAAGTAATAACAATGAGGTGGTTAGTTGGAAAATAAACAAAGAAATGAAAAATATGAGACCAGGGAGATAAAAGAGATTAAAAGTGCCTTGAGTTGTGAAAAAATAGCAAGAGTTAAGTTAAAAAATAAGGCACAATTGAAAATAGAAAGAAAACACTCGGGAAAAGCTTGAAACAGGAGAATAAGGATGGATTTAGTGAAAATGGTTGGGTTATGAAGGTAAAAGTGTTGGTAAACATAGTTAAAGGATAGCTTTTAGTCACTACTTACCTAAAATGTCGTACCAAAGCTCCCTGAACCTATGTTACAAGCCCTTAAGTTCTAAAGTGATCCAAATCCACTTTGTCACCAAGCCGGAAGATGAGTATAGAGGCAAGCCTATGGTGTTAGTCATTGTGCATGAATCTTATTTGTAAGAGTGAAAATGCTTCCTCAGTCCCTGAATTCTAAATGTTTTTTCAGTGAGTAAGAGTGACTTGTTTTGTGTGAGGGTGTTTGCACTACTTGATTAGCATAGTGATTGTGGATGGTTATGCTCCTTAGTTTATGATAGTTGGGTTTCTAGATTCATAATCAGATTTTTGTTATGCTTAGTACCTTTGCAATTTTGTTTTGAAAATGATAGATGGGTACCTGTATTAGAATGAATGATGTATATGCCACTGGTATAGTTGCTATATATTTCTCATTTGCCTACGTAGATTGAGTCATCTCTTGAGGATAAGAAATAATTCTAATTCAAGGGTGTTGATGTGCTATCAAAATACAAAACATTTGATGCTTAAGACTAGCAATTTTGTGAGTTCTCAATGCAACTCTTTATGGTTTTTATGTGTTTTTGTGTTGTTCTTGTAGAAAATTTAGGTTGGCATGATTTTGGAGGAAAATTGCAGATTTTACTAAAGCATAGGACATACGAGTTTACCTATGATCCGTAGGCCAAGCTTTGAGTCATAGGGTGTTATTGTAGTAAGAAACAAACATCAAAAGTCATAAATATGCTAAGTGGAGGTCAACCTTACGAGTCGTAGTCTCACTATGACCCGTATAGGTGTAGTCGTAGCAGAAAATAGAGAGCTCAAACTTCGGATCAATAACTGAAGTCCTAGATTACGAGAGGAGCATACGAGTCACAGCCCAAGCTACGACTCATGCCAGTGGGTCATACCAGTTCAGTCCAAGATGCCAAGAACCGGATACGAGACCCCGATTATGACTTGTAGGTAACCCTATAAGTCATACAGATAAGGTGTATCAGCTGCCAAATGTCTTTTCTGTGTAATTTTTAGGGTTAAACATGTAACTACTATAACTACTTTAAGTTAGGGTTTATATTGAAGAGGAAGAACGGGATTCCAGTTTTGGAGACACTGAATGTGCTTTTGAATATTCTCTCAAGAATAGTTTAAGGTTCTACTAAAGTTCTTCATTTTTGTCTTGGAAAATATAATTTTAGGGATTGCAAATCCTGCTTTGTACTTATTGTTAATCTATCAAGCTTATGGTTTGCAACTTGTGGTGTCTTCAATCTTTATCGCTTTGGTTAAAATTCTCAATCATGTTTTATATTTGCATTTTTGTTGGTTTTGCCATAGCCATGAGTAGCTAAGTAAGTACCCACAACTTGGGGTTGTGGGAATCATGGGTAGTTGACTTGAGATGACCTTAGTTTATGCATTTCTATTATTGGGGTTTTGCATATATTATTTATTTCTCTTCATTATGGTTGTTGCTTGGTGATGGACAACACCAAACCTTGCCTACTATCATGATCCCAACCAAAGTAGTGATGAATAGGAAAAGTGAACTAGATGACAGGGTTCAATCGGTGTATTCTCGTCTAATCAACTAAAACTTTCCAAGGGGAGATTGATTAGGACAATAGGTAATGGTTAGTTGGCACACAGGACGACCAAGCTCCATGGTGAAATTTGACCTTCACCTTCACAAGAGGGGTGGAAGAACCTAAGATACCGTCCTACATGTGAATCTCTAATTGTAGTTATATTATTTAGGTTAATCGAATCAACAAACCACAGGGAACACAATTTCCAAGTTGTACCTAAAATTGAGTGTTTTCTTATATCATAGTATAGTGTTTATTTTCATTTTTATTCTTGAATCACAAAATCCCCCCCCCCCCCCATTTAAAGATTCTAGTTGTAGATACTCGAAATGATTGATAGTGAATTCTTGTAGTCAAGCCCTGTATTCTCTGTGGATTCGATCCTAACCTTTGATTAGGTTAATTATTGACAACAACTGCTTTCTTATTGAAGTGTGAACATCAGTCATCGCATGGCCTCCCAAGTAAGATGTCTTGTCCCAAGAACCCCCCTCAATGTTTGAGTAAAGTTTTATAGGAGAGTATGGAGGTGCTTAGACTCTTGTCCATAAAACAGGGCTCATCTCTGCAAGGTTTCCAACAACTCGTTCTCAATGTAGAGCTTTTGTTTAGTCATGGTGCCAAACAACCTATGAATAGACTTAAACAGAAAAAACAAAAAGTAAAAGTAAAATACAGGAGACTCTCAAAATTGACACTATAACTAACTAATAGTGAAATTAGGTCAAAATCTAGTTATATTCCCCGGCAACGGTGCCATAATTTTTTGATGATGTTCACGCTCTAATAAGAAAGCGATCGCTATTAGCAATCAACCTAACCGAAGGTTTGCGTCAAATCCATAGGGAATATAGGGCTTGACTACTACTACCAATCATTTCAAGTATCTATAACTAGAATCTCTAAATGGGAGGGGGGGTCTGTGATTCAAAAGAATAAAAGTAAAAATAAACACTACACTACGATGTGAGAAAACACTCAATTTTAGGGACAACTTGGGAATTCCATTACCCATTGTTTATTGACTCGATTAACCTAGATAACATAACTACATTTAGAGATTCGCATGTAGGATAGTAACTTAGGTTCTTCCAGACCTCTTATGAAGGGAAGGTTAAATTTCACCATGGCGCTTGGTCGGCTACCACGGTGTGCTAACTAATCGTTAACTATTCTCCCAGTCAACCTCCCCTTGGTCAATTTGGTTGGTTAGACATGAACACATCAATCAAATCCTCTCATCTACTTTCCTTTTTCGATTCATCATTTAACACTAGAGTTCCTATCATGGTATTCACATTAATTCAGTTAATTAAGCATGCATATAATTATGACTTACAAGGATCAAGCTAGTATCCCTAAACTAAGTTCGGATGTTTACGCTCGATGCTCATTTGTGCACTACCATATTCTATATGAACTCGATTTGATGAATGACCTTAAGACAGTTGTTATCCATATATCATAGGACCCCTATCACTCAACTATGACTAACACATCTATTTGCAATAGATACACAACTATAAATAACTCATTGCATTCATAAAATACTGACATTAAAACATCCATGCATAGAAGTAGTTGATGTTTAATTACAGACTAAACCTAAGTAGAAGATATCGAACCATAAGCAATAACATCACAAAACAAAATAGAAATGGTCACGACCAAAGCTTAGGGCCTAGACGTGACAAGGTGAATAGGGAACCTGAAGGGACCCCAGTCAAGCTTTTAACTAGTCATTACACATCATTGGTCGCAGAAGCATGTAAAAGGTATAAAATAAGAATAAGGGGCAAAAGGGCTAAGGGATAGATTGCAAAACATTATCATCAAGTGACAAAGAGTCAAAGCTCATAACATAGATATATAACTTGTCCAACAAACACCTCTAAATACATAGATAAGAGCTGAGGCCAAGAAAAAGTAACCATACTTACCCTCATAGTCAAAATAGAACATAAAGTAAAGTGTCTCAATACAAAGCAATGGAAAACATAGACCAAGGTCCCCGAAATGGAGGACTCACCAACTAGCTTGAGTAGCACCGAACTAGCCACGTGGAGGAAGGTAGTCAACTTGGTCTCCAGTTCTTACATGGTGATATCATGTAGGCATTTGTACGTTTGAATGTACTAAGCATGTAGTATGCAATGCAACAAGAAATAGGCATCATAATCAAAATGTATTACAATAGGTAATAGGCATAATATGGCAATATGACATGCATGATCAATGCTAGAGTAAAACATACTTAAGAAAACCCTTACTCATATAAGATATCATATGTGTAATATAGACCAAATTAGATTTCCAAGGTACAAACCACTTGGGGTTAGTGATGAAGCTGCCCATCACTTAGATGGTGAAGTACTAACCCTTCACTTGGTTGATGAGTACAAACCCCCAAATCAGTTGGTGATAATGCCGACCCATCACCTAGGTGGTGAAGTACTAACCCTTCACTCAGTTGGTAAGTAGAAACCCCAAACTCGTTTAGTGATGCTGCCACCCTATCACTAGGTGGAGAAGTACTAACTCTTCTCTTGGTTAATGGGTACAAACTTCCATATCGATTATTTGGGTTTTTTAGACCCCCCAAATTGGGCATGCTCTAATGCAACACTTTATGTAGAATTTATCATATACATAAGCTCATTTATCATCATAAAATCATTCATATCATATCTCATACTTTGGATCTTCAACTCCACAAGAAACCCTAGCCGGGCATTTTATGAAATACTTGGGTAGTGTTTATTGGGGGTAAAAGACCATGAAATTCAGAGATGAAATCATGCAAGAAAATATTTTGTAAAACCATCAATTAACACCTTGCAACACCATCAAGACATTCACATCAAAACTCCTTATCAAATCCAACATTAGATCCACAATTTAGAGCTCAAAACATGCTAAAACAACTATACTTTCACGAACTCAAATCACTATGCAGTAAATTTCTTAATGTACAAGACCCACGTATAAAATTAACTTTAAATCATGCAATATTAGTGAAAAGGAAGCTTAGGCACCATGGGTGAAATGACCCAATTGTTCAACATCACATACCTTAGCTTTGGAGAAGCTCTTGGTGAAGATTGAAGATGGTGGCTTGAAGCTTGAAGGAAATCATTAGTTCTGGATGAGGGTTCTGAGACTTGAATTTGGGAGTGAAAAATATGGCTAAGTGTTGGAGTGAGTATTGGGAAATGTTTACGGTGATATGAGGGTGAAATATGACAAGTATAGGTAAAAACACGTATGGGAGCTTTTAGGCCCATGACTTAAAGTCTTGGACCAAAGCTGGAAAAAAGTGTCCAAAATAACATAGGGGCACGTTGCGGAGGCAACGCGAAAACCCCACTAGAATTCGCATTCTTGAAATTTCATAATTGGTAAATCTTTGCTCTTAAATCAGGGTTAAACCCTGTTCCCCATAATTTGGCCCCCCTGAACAAGAATATGAAGTTAGATTTTTGAAATAATGAACAAATTTTGAGATATATGAAATAATGAACAAATTTTGAGATATATAAAAATGTGCCTTGGAACAAATTTCGGGAGTTCCAAGGCACATTTTTGGGTGCTTTTTAAGGTTGTTATAGAAATAGTGGTCTTAATACATGCCAATAGAGATAAAAATAGAAGCATCAAGAACAAATGAATCCCCCACCCCACACTTAGACTTAGCACTGCCCTCAATGCTAACCATAAAAACCTATGAGTTAGGAACTTCGGTGCTCACTCATAATTAGGCCTCGGCAAAGTGGGCCTACGCCCAATCTTGACTAGTGGCTCATTGACTACCTCCTCATGCTCTGGTTCATTATCATTATCATCATGAAACTCCCCCAGGTTGGTGGGCACATCATCCTCTACAGGCTTAATGAATGTAAGACAGCTTTTGCATCAGCGTTTAATGGATATTTGACCTCAATCTCTTGTAACTTTTCTCTAGTGGAGGGGCGCTTGCTAGTACAGTGGAGAAGCATCTTAAGATCTATATTTGCCTTATGATCAGCTCATCATGGTAGGCTCTCTATGTAGTAGTCAGCACTAGCCCCAAAGATACATCTGGCCCCTTGATATTGGTGGCAACATAAGGGGGGCCTAAATGATAAGGCAATAATTGGCCTCCTCCTCAGGTACACCTGTCATGCGATAGAAATTGGTTATAAGGCCACAAAATATATACCTGTGACCATTATGGGTCTTGGCCTTCTGACTACCTCCTCATCCTCTGGCTCATCATCATCATCATCATCATGAACCTCCCCAAGGTTGGTGGGTGCATCATCCTCCACAGGCTTAATGAAATATGGTCCAATGCATAAGACAATGTTTGCATTAGAGTTTAATAGATATTTGACCTCAACCTTTTGCAGTTTTTCTCTCATGGAGAGGCGACTGCTAGTACAGTGTAAAGCATCTCGAGCTCATAGATTCGCCCCATGATCAGCTCATCGCGGTAGGCTCTCTACGTAGTAGTTAGTACCGGCCCCAAAGATACATTCGACCCCTTGATATTGGTGGTAACATAAGGGGGGCATAAATGATAAGGCAATAATTGGCCTCCTCCTCAGTTACACCTGTCATGAGACACAAATTGGTTATAAGGCCACAAAATGCGTACCTGCGACCCTTATAGGTCTTGGCCTTTCTTATCGCGAGCCTAAAGATGCCACTTGTCATTCCCCAAAGTCCCGTTAGGGTGGACTGGCACCCGTTGCTAATAAGTCTCGGGAGAACCAACCTATAACTATGTGCATCCTATACATATTTTAAGAGATTTATACCTTTAATATGCCTTTAAGTAGATAAATAGTGATAATAAGCCAAACAGAAATGCATGTGACTAGGCCGTTGGGGCCATGCTGTCTAAAGTGCGAGACATGACTTCACTGTGCTTTACATAGTCTAAAAGTGTAACACCCCACATTTTACATGTACTAATGCTATATAAATAAATCATGTTATGCTTTGGTCAAATTAGCGTCAA
>JAOTQJ010004753.1:0-18586 GCA_025642045.1 Solanum sejunctum
CTCATTCACATGCTTGACCTCTACTAGTGAGCTTAACTTGAACATGAGGGTAAAATAGTAATCATGCTTGATCCCTCAACTTGACATGAATGGCTCACAAGAGGATAAAATCTTGAAATAGTGCTCAACTTGTCATTTGTAGAATCATAGATACTTTCCATGAATTTAGTACATGTTTAAAAGCTCATAATTATCATGAAATCACTTGACTTGTAAATCCTGCAAAAGTTCATCGACAACTTAGGAATTCCTGTCATGTAATTTAATCAAACACATGGTGGGTTCATGACAGTTGTTCAAAATTATGCAACTCAAGAGTATAACAGGAGTAAAATCAATTCAAATCAACCCACCAATAATATAGTAAAACCCTCATTTTGGGTATCTTGAAAATCACCTTAAAACTCACAATGGTTCATAGTTTTCATAGTTCAGATCATGCATAACTTCAACAAATATAAATCAACTCATGGTATGACATTAAAATACATATTCATGCATAATCAATCAATACTTGATAAAATCCAATATAATTTATGTTCATAATTCATAATAAGAGATACCCATAAGTAATACAACTTGAAATCATGCAATTTTCATAAAATAAGAAGGTTGGGCTCCATGGGTGAAAGGACCCATGGATGAAGACCTACATACCTTAAACTTGAATTTTCTTGAAATTGACTTGAGCAAGACTTGAGACTTGACTTGGGTCCTTGAGTTCCAAAGTGATTTCTTGAAGTTATTTTGACTTAATAGAGGTTTTGATAGTGTATGGGGAGGGTTTTGAGAGAGTTTTCTTGAGAGTTTAAAGGTGAAAAATGGCTAAGTATTGAGGTATTCACGTTTGAATGGGCATTGGGTCATTACAAAATGCCCCTAGATGAAATAAGAAATTAAGGAAAAGCTTACACTGGTTCACGTCAAGTCCGTAAAGTGGACCAAACATGAATATCAGTTTGTGCTAGTCTGTGCCTAGGCCGCATCGCACATAGGGGCATAGATGCACACTTGTAATTGATTAATTAATTAAAATTATTGTTTGCTACAGGTCTTCTAAAATTTGGGTTTTACCTATTTCCTACTCAATTTTGCCCCCAGATAAAAAATATGAAGTTAGATTTTTGAAATAACACATGGTTCTTAATATATATGGAAATCACGATTATAGAGTATTTCAAAGCACATGAGGGGTGTTTCAGTATCTCCCAATTGGGAATGTTCATCCTCGAATGTTAAAAGAAACATGAGTAAGAGAAGTAATTATGAATCTTTCAGCCTAACATGAATGCAATAATGCACTTAAACATCATTTTCAAAGTCTCAACATGAATGTAAAAAATCACTATAAACTTGTTTCCATAAACATGAATACATACAAAAATGACACGAGGGTTGAAACTTAAGATTTGAAATCGTAGATAGGGTTTAATTTATTACCTTTGCCTAGAGTAGAGTGAAAGTGGTATGGATATCCCTTTTTTATGTCTGGTTCGACTTACCATGTGGCACTTTCAACTTGTTGATTCCTCCAAAGGACCTTGATGGATGCTACATCTTTGTTTTTCAGCCACTTCACTTGTCTATCCAATATCTCCACTGGTATATCCTCATAGGTCAAATAATCTTCCACAACACCCATAGTTTCTAGGGGAACTATAACACTTGGGTCACCAACACATTTCCTCAATATAGACACATGGAAGGCCGGATGAACCATATTCATATCCATAGGCAACTCCAACTCATAGACAACCTTACCAATTCTCCTCAAATTTTATGAGGTCCCACAAACCTTGGGCTTAATTTTCCTTTCTTTCCAAATCAGACCACACCCTTCAAGGGTGATACCTTCAAGCCCAATCATCAATATTAAACTCATGGTCTCTTCTCCTCACGTCAGAATAAGAGTTTTGCCTACTTTGAGCCATCTTATATCTCTCCCTTATCATCCTAACCTTGTCCAAAGCTTCCATAACCAAATTTGGGCCTAACAAAGCAGTCTCCCTTACATCAAACCATCTAACTCGGGATTTATAATGCCTAACATATAAGGCTTTAAAGGGAGCCATGCAATACTAGAGTGGTAGCTATTGTTGTAAGCAAACTCAATAAGCGTAAGATGTTTATCCCAACTACCCTTAAACTACAAAACACAAACCCTAAGCATATCCTCAAGAGCTTGGATAGTTCTTTTGGCTTGACCATCCATTTGAGGATGAAAAACCGTGCTAAGCTTGACATTTGTACAAAGACCCTTTTGGAATGATCTCCAAAAATGAGATGTGAATTGAGCACCATGATCCGAAATGATAGACAAGGGTGCCCCATGCAACCTAACCAACTCATGGATATACAACTTGGCATAATCTTTGGCACCATAAGTTGTTTTAACCGATATAAAGAGAGCAAACTTAGTCATCCTATCAACAATAACCCAAATAGAATCAAAGTGTTTCCTAGTTTTAGGCAAACCAATCACAAAATCCATGTTGATCTCTTCCAACTTCCAAGTAGGAATTACTATGTCTTGGGCTAGGCTACCTGACCTTTGATGTTTGGCTTTCACTTGTTGACAATTGTGACTTACCGGATATGAACTTGGCAATATCTCTTTACATACCATCCCACCAATAAACCACCATCAAGTCTTTATACATATTTGTGGAATTACGGTGAATAAAATAGGATGAATTATGGGCCTCCTTCAAAATCAACTCCATCAAGTCATCAAAATTAGGCACACATAGTCTACCTTGGTACATGGACACCATCTCCCCCTTGGGAGAAAACCTCCACTTTACCATCCTTCACCAAAGCCTTCACTTCTAGCAAGGTGCGGTCAAGATCATATTTTAACTTGACTTCCTCAATCAAAGAAGATTTGGAACCATCAACAACCACTATACTACCATTTTCAACTTCATTCAACCTAACCCCCAACTTAGCTGACCGATGAACTTCTCTAGCCACCTCTTTTTTTACCAACATCAATATGAGCTAGACCACCCTAAGTAGTATCGACCACAACATTAGCTTTGTCGGATGATAGTGCACATTCATGTCATAATTCTTAAGGAGTTCTAACCACCTTCTTTGACTGAAGTTAAGATCTTTTTGTGTGAACACATATTGGAGACTCTTATGATCGGTAAACACATCTATATGAACCCCATACAAATAATGATGCCAAATTTTCAAAGCAAACACCACGATCGCCAGTTCAAGATCATGGGTAGGATAATTTCGCTCATGCACCTTTAGTTGCCAAGAGGAATATGCTATAACCTTGCTATTTTGCATCAAAACACACCCCAAACCAATCCTTGAGGCATCACAATAAACCACAAATCCTTCTAACCCATTTGGTAAAGCCAAAATAGGAGCGGAGATAAGCTTGTCTTTCAGAGTTTGAAAACTCTTTTCACATTCATCGGTCCAAACAAATTTTGTCTTCTTTTTGGTCAACTTTGTCATAGGGGGAGCAATATAAGAGAAACCATTCACAAACCTCAGGTAGTAACCTGCCAAACCCAAGAAATGCCTAATATCCATTGGAGTCTATGACCTAGGTCAATTCCTTATCACCTTTGCCTTCTTAGGGTCTACTTTTGTTCCATGACCCGACACCACATGCCCTAGAAATGCAACCTCTTTCTATTGAAATTCACACTTTTCATATTTAGTAAACAACTTCTCATCCCTCAGTTTTGCAACACCACCCTCAAATGATTCATATGTTCTTGTTTACTCTGGGAATGAATCAGTATATCATCAACGAAGACCACTACAAACATATCAAAGGTAGAGTTTAAAGACCCTATTCATGAGATCGATAAATACTGTAGGTGCATTAGTCAAGTTGAAAGACATTACCACAAATTCAAAATGCCCATCCCTAGTCCAAAAAGTTATCTTCGGAATATCACACTCCCTCACCTTCACTTGGTGGTATCTAGACCAAAGATCAATCTTAGAAAAGTGACTAGCCTCTTGTAGTCGATCCAAATGGTCATCTATTCTTGGTAAAGGATACTTGTTCTTTATGGTGACTCTATTGAGTTGTTGGTAATTGATGCACATTTTAAGATAACCATCTTTTTTCTTTACAAACATCACTGGTGCACCCCAAGGTGACTAGCTAGGCCTTATGAAACACTTTTCTAACAAATCTATCAATTGATCCTTAAACACTTTCAAATCCTCTAGGGCGATACGATAAGGGAGAATGCAAATGGGTTATGTATCGGGGAGGTACCAAAGTCTATTTTTCTTTCGGGAGGGATACTGGTAAGATCATTGAGAAAGACATCGAGAAAAACATTGACCACCAAAACTAACTCAATAAGAAGGACTTTAGACTCAACATCCCTAACCCTCACAAGATGGTAAATACAACCCTTAGAAATTAATTTTTGGGATTTTGAGACAAGAAATGAATCTTTCCTTCACCATCACATTACAACTTTCCTACTCAAGAATAAGTTCATTAGAGAATTGGAATCTTACTTTATGGTTCCTACAATCAATTTGGAATCATGATATGCCTGTAACCAATCCATCCCAAGAATAATATCAAAATCCACCATGTCAAATTCAACAAAATCACAAGGCAATACATTATGCAACATGAACATGAGGCAATCCCTATAGACTCTTTTAGAAATAATGGACTCACCAATAGGGGTAAACACTTCATAAGGTTCACATAATAATTCGGGACAAATATGAGGCGTATTAGCAACAAAAGGAGTAATGGAAGAAAGAGTGGCACCCGGATCTATCAAAGCACACACATCATACTCGAAAACCTTTAACATATCGGTAATAACATCGGGCACCTCATCCACTCCTTGCCTTTCTTGGAGAGTATAAAACCTATTTTGCCTTGGAGTACCCCTTTGTTCGCCTCCCCTTGCCCTTTGACCCACATTAGCACCTCAGCCATAAGCAAAACCATCTCTAACCTTGTGTTGAGCATGAAGGCAATCAACAACCTTGTGACCCACTTCACCGTAACCGAAGAAAACATTAGAGTTTTTCAAACACAGACCACCATGGTTACACTTTTTCCATTTAGGATTAGTCATCTCATCACTGCCACCGTGAAACCTTGGGATAGACACCCCATTATTACAAAACCTCTTGTTAGGAGCATTGGAGGACCCTTGACATTGGCACTTGTGTCATTGTTGGAAATGACCACCCTTGGTACCTTGGAAGCCACCGTCAAATTGAGCCTTTTTTTACTCCCCACTTTTTCTCTTCCTAAGTTTCTCCCCCTCAAGTTATTCCACATATGTCATGAGCTGAGACAAGTCCATGTCACTCATTAGCATGGCAGTACGACACTCTTCTTTCATCGAGTCGGACACGTCCGACACAAACTTGTTCATCCCTAATCTAGGGTCAACAATAAAATGAGGAACATAATTTGAGATCTTGTTGAACTTGAGGGCATACTCTCTCACACTCATGGAACCTTGCTTAAGATTCATGAACTCCACCATTTAAGCCTTTTTCAACTCAATAGGGAAGAACTAGTCTAGGAAGGCTGCTTTGAACTCCTCCCAAGGAATAACATCATCATTTCTCCTCTTTAATTTCCATTGAGCAAATAAAATATGGGCCACACCCTAGAGTTGTTAGGCCTATAATTCCACCTTCTTCTCTAAATTTACCCCAATGATAGATAACACCTTATACACCTCATCGATGAAGTTTTGGGGATCTTCCTCCGCCTTAGACCCATGAAACTTCGGAGGGTTCATCCTTATAAAATCCCTCACCCTTGAGGCTTTAGTAGGAACATGAGGATCTTGGAACCATTGGTTCATTTAGTTGGTCATATCATGGGCCAATATAGTGATGGCATTCTGGAACTCATCTTGGGCCACCCCTCCATCTTGAGGAGATTGAGGAGTCGGAGGGGCCAGTTGCTCCTCGGGTATAAGGGCTCTCCTTAGTCTTTCTCTAGGTAGCGGCATGAAGTATAAAAGAAAAGGAGCATTCATTATGGGGAAAAGCCTTATCTTTATACCTAAAGCATGACATAGATCATGAAGAACAAAATATTTCAAAAAATGCCTCATAGCTTCCTATTCATAGTTGTGGCGCGTTTCACATCCGTGAATATGAATCTAATCGATGTGGTGTATTGGATTTCTGAGAACCATAAACAATCTAGTGCTCTGATATCAAGCTTGTCACTAAAACATCCCAGAAAGTGTCCAAAAATATGCCTTATAAACGCCCATAATCGTAATTTCTATTTATGTCAAAATTCATGCGTGATATCTAAAATTTGACCTTATATTTGTTATTAGAGAGAAAAATTGAGTGGAAAATGGGTCTAACCCCCCAATTTTAGAGCAACCATATCAAAATTTAATTTTTCAAAGTTGACAAAAATAGTGGCAATCCACGCCGCTAGCGTGACGCGGCCAGGGCGCAGACCAGTGTTAATTTTGCTTCAATTTTCCTGTTTTGGTCCAAGGCTTTAAGGCCTTGGGCGTAAGCCTCCCTATGCATAAGAACACCTATACTTAGTCATATTTCAACTCCATATCATTGAAGACATTCCCTAAAACCCTCTCAAACACTTAGCCAAATTTTTCACTCAAAATCAAATGTCCCAAACTCATTTTGGATCTTAAGGAATTCATTCAAGCTTCAAGTCTTCATTCAAATCTTCATCAAGGAAATTCCCAAAGTTTAGGTATGTGGGTTTCAACTATTGGGTCCTTTAACTCTTGGTGGGCTACCTCCCTTTTTGAGTAAATTGCATGATTTGAAGTTGATTTATCTATGGGTATTTCTTATTATGAATTATGATGGGGATTTATAAAAGTGTGACTGTTTAAGCATATTTTGAGCTATGAATCTGTGATCTACTTTGATATTTGATCAAGGGTTTCAGTGTATATTGCGTGAGGGTGTTACCAAATGTTGGTGGGTTGATTTACGTTAAGTTTTATTGCATGATTTCACTTTTGAATTGCATGATTTTGAACTAGCATTACACACCCACCAAGTGTTTGACAAAATATATGGTTTAGGGTTCTTTAGTTATTGATGATCTAATGCATGGCCTATGAGTCAAGTGACTATATGATGATAAAAGGAAAGTATGAATGTGTTGATTTCATGAAAAGTGTCTATCGTGTTTCAAGTTTACCACACCTTATTTAGGGGGTGCTATGCCTCAATCACCTTGTCGGGGGGGTGCTAGACCTGTATTACCTTGTTGAGGATTATGAACCTAGACCACCTTGTCAAGGGGTGCAAGGCCCCTACTACCAATTGAGGGGTAGATACCTCAATCATCTTCCAAGGGGGTGTTAGGCCTTGGATTCCAAGTACTAAGTTGGTTCGTCTATGATATTGATCTCTTCCTACACATATACTATGTTTCCATATAAGCATGTTTTACTTCACGCATTGATCATGTATGCCGTGTTGTTGATATACTATCTCTTGGTTTTGATTATGCATATTGATTATCTCTTATTGCATTGTATCCTACATATTTAGTACATTCAAACGTACTAACTCATACTTTATGCCTTCATGATGTTACCATGTAGGAATCAGAGCTCCACTTGATTCTCCTCCTCCTCCATGTGGCTAGTACTATCTCTTGAAGCAAGTTTGGTTAGTCCTCAACTCCGAGGATAATAGCTATTGATCCTATGTTATGAAAAAACTATTTTCTTTATTTAGATGTTTATGACTATGAGGGTGAGCTCGGAAAGTTGTGTTAGCCCCTACCTAATCTATGTTAGAGGTGTTGTTGGATAAGTTATGTAATTATGCTTTGAAATTTGACTCTTTGATGATTTATGCTATGGAAGACTTCCCTTATTCCATTCCTTATTTCTATTCTCTTATTGTTGTTTAATTGCTTTTGAGATCAAAGATGTGTAAATAATATGTTAAGAGGCTTGTTTGTGGTTCATTTGGGTCCCCATTCAGCATGCCAAGTCTAGGCCCTAGGCTTGGGTCATGACAGTCACGACCCAAGACTAGGGCCTAGATGTGACACAACGAATGGAAAGTCAAGAGATAACCCAAACAAGCCTCTTGGCATATCATGTACACATCCTTGGTTGTAGAAGCAAAATAAGATAATAATAAGAGTTATGTATTTAAAAGGTGTTGTTGGACAAGTTATGTAATTATGCTTTGAACTTTGACTCTTTGATGATTTATGCTATGGAAGACTTTCCTTATTCCATTCCTTATTTCTATTCTCTTATTGTTGTTTAATTGCTTTTGAGATCAAAGATGTGTAAATGATATGTTAAGACGCTTGTTTGTGGTCCATTTGGGTCCCCATTCACCATGCCAAGTCTAGGCCCTAGGCTTGGGTCATGACAATCACGACCCAAGACTAGGGCCTAGATGTGACACAACGAATGGGAAGTCAAGAGATAACCCAAACAAGCCTCTTGGCATATCATGTACACATCCTTGGTTGCAAAAGCAAAATAAGATAATAACAAGAGTCATGTATTTAAAAGGGGAAGAGAGACTAAGGGAAGTCTTTCATAATCATAAAACATAAGAAAACTCGAGCTCATAACGATATACAAATATAGTATCCAACAACACCTATACATTAGAATAGAGCGGGGGCCAAGACACTCTCCGGGCTTACCCTCATGATAATAAGTGTCCAACATAAGGAACAAATCTCAACATAGCATGAATAAAATAGAAATTATCCTTGGAGTTGAGGACTCACCAAAAGCTTTCTTCAAGAACTGAAATAGCCACATGGAGGAAGATGATCAATAGGAACTCTGGTCCTTACATGGTAATATCATGTAGGCATAGAGTATGCATTTATACTTGGAATGTATTAAGTATGCGGGGTGCAATGTAACAAAGGCATAAGCCATAATATTCAAAATGCATACATATAGGAAATAGATATAATCTCATTATGATATGTAAGATTAATGCTTGTAATAAAACATGCATGTAAAATATTTAACTTGCATATATAACATACATATATGGGAGGAGACCTTAATCGTAGACCAAGTGAGCTACTACTTCGAATCTAAGGTATGACACCCCCTTGGTGAGGTAACGAGGCGTTAAACCCAGTTGATGAGGTAATGAGGCATAACACCCCCTTGATAAGATGTGGTCTACTTGCCAAAGTAAACCAACATGATAACATGATAACATGAACTAGATCGATACACTAGTAAAGCCCATTTAGGGAAAATAATATTATTGTATGGTGGCACATAGTTTAGAGACTAAAGACTTTATATAAGGATCCCTTGAGTCGAGCCCCCATCTTAAGCCTCAATCGGTGCTAAGTCTAATCCCACAAAATACTTGAAATAGTCATAAGTTTAATCGTAACATGCATAACTTGTAAGAGACATGAATCATGACATGAGTAGCTCATTTACATGCTTGACATCTACTAATGAGCTTAACTTGAATATGAGGGTGAAATAGTAATCATGCTAGATTCCTCAACTTGACATGAATGGCTCACAAGAGGATAAATTCTTGAAATAGGGCTCAACTTGTCACTTGTAGAATAATAGATACTTTTCATGAATTTAATACATGCTTGAATGTCCATAATTATTATGAAATCACTTGACTTGTAAATCGTGCAATAGTTCAACAATAACATAGGAATTCTTTGTCATGTAATTTAATCAAACACATGGTAGGTTTATGACACTTGTTCAAAATCATTCAACTCAAGAGTATAAAAAGAAGGAGTAAAATCAATTCAAATCAACCCACCAATAATGTAGTAAAACCCTCATTTTGGGTATCTTGAAATTCACCTCAAAACTTACAATGATTCATAGTTTTCATAGTTCAGCATGCATAACTTCAATAAATATAAATCAACTCATTGTATGAGATTAAAATAGATATTCATGCATAATCAATCAATACTTGATAAAACCCAATATAATTTATGTTCATAATTCATAATAAGAGATATTCATAAGTAATACAACTTGAAATCATGCAATTTTCATAAAATGAGAAGGTTGGGCTCCATGGGTGAAAGGACCCATAGATAAAGGCCCACATACCTTAAACATGGATTTTCTTAAGATTGACATGAGCAAAATGTAATACTTGACTTGAGTCCTTGAAATGCAAAGTGAGCTCTTGATGTTGTTTAGATTGAATAGAGGGTTTGATAGGACATGAGGAGGGTTTAAGGAGTGTTTTCTTGAGAGTTTCAAGGTGAAAAATAGCTAAGTATAGAGGTATTCACGTTCATTATGGGAATTACATCATTACTCAAATGCCCCTAGATGAAACAAGAAATCATCGAAAAAACTTACACTAGTCTGTGTCCAGTCCGCGACGCGAACCAAACGCCAAGACCAGTTTATGCTAGTCCACACCCAAGCTGCGTCGTGTCTAGTGCGCGAATGCACACTGTAAATTGATTAATTAGCAAAACTTATTTTTTACTGATTAGCAAAAATTATTTTTTGCTATGGGTCTTGTAAAGTTTGTGTTATACCATTTCCCGCACAATTTTGCCCCCTGATCAAGAATATAAAATCGAATTTTTGAAATCACGCATGATTTTTGAGATATATGAAAATTACAACTATAGGGCATTTTGAAGCACATGTAGTATGTTTCAGGGTCAGAGATAGAGTCTTTTGCGTTACCTCAATCATCCCTCTAGTCACTTTTACTAATAGGTGGTACGTCGAGGGCATGCGGGAGATATATGTGGAAGGCCAGTAATAGAAAGAGTGGGGCAAGCTAGCTCTCTACATTTATAAGGAGCCCCAAGTCATTTCTAATAGACTTGATAGTGTACCTAGTATCCAAGATACGATGATTCGCTAGGAGCTTTAGTGGCTTATGGACTTTCTTGGAGGATACTATTAGAACCCACTTTTGGGGGTAGGAGAGATATGAGAAATAAGCTAGAAATTTGAAACTATTGATGTTTATGAAGGGCTTTACGACTCATAAGATGGACTACGACCCGTAAAGTGGGTTTGTAAAACCTAGCAGACTTGATGAAATTTGGGATCTTTCTAAAGTTTAATCTACAACTCATTCAACCCGTAAAGTCATTTATGAATTGTATATGGTCTCATAGAATGGAAATTAGAGAGAGGGAGTCTCTGAAGTTTAGAAAAAAATCCATCAGACAAAACCCATCTATGACCTGTAGATGATGTCTCGTAGACTTGTTCTGCTAGGATTATAATAGGGGTAAATTTGACCTTTTCTCTTTTTCTAAGTCCAAGCTACATTGTTTTGACCCATTTTATGTCCCTTTTCAGCTTATACAATCCTAATTCATTTCATTCCTGCTCATTCCGAAACCCTCTAAGTCTCAAAATTCTCTCAAGCTCTTCAAGGATTTAAAGTAAAGGGTGCAATCTTGGGCTTTGAATCTTCTATCTCTATATTAGGTTTCCTCTATCATAATAACTAAGGTTTGTGGGTTTGATTGTGGGAATCTTCCTTCCCACAAGTCCAACTAACCTTCTTCTCGAACTACATGAGATTTATGGATTATTTTATGGGTATATATGAACTCTTGCTTATGGTGATATTATTGTACATTGTGCACATGATTTCTATTTAGGTCTTTCAAGCAATGATTATTTATGCTAAAACATTGTTGGGGTTTGAAATTTTGATGGCATATACACAATTAAAGTCATATACTCTATGATGCCATGGAAAGTTATGAAGGAACTTATGGGTTTTAGTTGGTTTTCATGATACCTAAAATAAGTGTTTACTACAATGATGGTGGGTTGATTTGAATAACATTAAATGAATTGATTTATTCCTCTCTTGTCTCTTACTCTTGAAATGCATGATTTTAAGTAAATGTTGTATATTCCCACTATTTTTTACTAAATCTACATGACAAGAATTCTTATATTGATGAAAGATTATTGCATGAATTACAAGACAAGCGTGTTATGATAAATTATGGGTTCCTAATTATGTAATGAACTCATGAAAAGTTCCTATTATGTGTGAGTAAAGTATTGAGCCCTTATTCTATATGTTCGACCCTCTTGTAAGTAATTAATGTCTATGTGATGGGGTCAATCATGATAACTATTTTACCCTCATATACTAATTAAAACTCACTAGAAGGGGTCAAGCATATCATATCTCCACCCTCATGTATAATACAATGCCTATTAGAATGGGGTCAAGTTTATGCCATGTTTTCACTATTTAGTACAAGGTATATTCCACGTGAAGGGGTTTAAGTATATGAACAAGCTAATTGTACCATGTTATCATGTTTCTACAAGTATGATTAAAGTTATGATTATTTTAAGTATTCCGTGGGACAAGACTTAGTACTGAAAGAGGCTTAAGGTGGGGGCTTGACCCAAGGGGTCCCTATATGTAGTCTTGGTCTCTTAACTATGTGTCACCATAGGTTTATATTATTTTCCTAAATGGGCATTGCTAATGGATCCATCTAGGACAAGTTATCCACCTTGTGGGGTCATGGTTGGTCTACCTTGGCAAGTAGAGTACTCCTTATTCGGCGTGGAGTGAACATTGGGATTCTAAGTAGTATCTCGCTTAGTCTTATATGTCGGTCACGATCTCCTCCCACAGATGTATGTCATGTTATGGAAGCGTGTTTATATTCATGCATGTTTTGACTTGAGCATTGATCATAAATGTCACGTTAAGTTCATGTCCATTGATTATGATTATGCATATTGATTATTGCATCTTATGTTCCTTATTGCATGGCACCCTGCATACTAATACATTTTAAGTACTAATGCATGCTTTTTGCCTACATCATCTAACCATGTAGGGAAAGAGATTTTATTCATCCTCTTTCTCCTCATTGCTAGCCAAGTCTGTTGAAGGCTACTAATCCTGAGTCCTTCATTTCGTGGACAATATCTACTTTACTTTTATGCTTGCTAAGACTTGTATATTTTTCACTTTAATCTTCTGAGGGTGAGCTCAAGAGATGTCTTTTGGCCCCCGTTGCACTCATGATTAGAGGTATTATTGGACATAAAAGTTTATGTATTGAGCTTGACTCCAATTATCTTTATCTAATTGTGAAGACTTCCCTTTATCCCATTTTTCCTTTTTTCTTGTTGTTTATGGAGGGATTTGATGGAAGTACCAAGTCCCTATATGCCCCCATACCGTGAATCATACTTACCCATCCTCAAAACTTATTTGCTATGTAATTCATGTTTATCCTCTTCCCTATAACATTCCTATAGCGTGAGTCTAAAGCCTCGCTTCCCTTAGAGATTATGTATTATGTGTTTACTTCTCTTTTATGTTTCTGCAAAAACCAAAGATGTGTTATACATGCTTAAGAGGCTTGTTGGGGATTCCCTTTTGGGTTCCTATTCGTCGTTTTACATCTAAGTCATAGGCTTAGGTCATCACAAGCTTGGTATCAAAGCACTAGGTTTGTAAATGGTCCTCAAAAATCCAACACACCGCATCAAGTAGAGTCTTATTCATGGTTTACTTCTTCACTATCTATGTCGTGCCTTATATTTAAAATAAGATTTCTTTCCCTAGTAGGTGGTATTTTGCTCTTATAGATCATGCCACAATCAAGTAGAATGGCTCAAGGAGCTGCCACACCCGAGGAGGATCCATCCCATTCAGCTCCTTAAGCTCCCCAAGAGGAAGGGGTTACTGATGCCGAATATCGAAACATCATCTCCATGATGGGCACAAGTTGTGTACAACCAATTAAACCAAGGAGCCCATGCTCCTCATGATCCTGCCCCAGCTTCAAAAGTTAGGGGTTTCACAAGGATAAACCCTCTACAATTCTATGGTTCCAAAATGGAGGAGGACCCCCAAGAATTCATTGATGAGATATACAAAGTGCTTGCTATTATGGGGATGAGTTCAAAGGATAAGGAAGAATTTGTGGCATATCAACTAAAGGGTATTGCACAAGTTTGGTTTACTCAATGTAAACTTGAGAGGGAGAATGATGATCCCATCACATAAGAGGAGTTTAAGGCCACCTTTGACAACCGATCATTCCCTATTCAATTGAGAGATAAAGATGATGGAGCTCATGAATCTCAAGAAAGGATCCCTGAGTGTAAGGGAATATTCCTTAAAGTTTAAAAAGCTATCCAAATATGCTCCTCACTTAATTCCAACTCCAAGGCAAGGATGAACAAGTTTGTGTCGGGGGTGTCCAGCTAATGAAGAATGTCTCACCGCTGTGCTTGTGGGTGATATAGACTTAGCTTGGCTTATGATTTATACTGAATAACTTGAAGGGGAAAAGCTCAGGAAAAGAATAAGTGGGGACTCAAAGAGGCCTCGGTGTGTTGGTGGCTTTTATGGTGCTAAGGATGGCCATTTCCAACAAGGTCACAAATTCCAAGGCCAAGGATCCTCCAATTCTCAAAAAAAAAATTGCTAATGATAGGGTAAGGTTCAAGGTGGCTATGGTGGGATGACTCTTCCAAGGTGCCCAAAATTTGGAAGGCATCATGGTGGTAAATGTTTGACGGATATGAATGCTTGCTATGAGTGTTGGGAAGTTGGTTACAAGATTGTTGCTTGTCTCCATGCTCAAAAAATGTTTAAGGATGGAAGTTCTCAAGTACAAGGTGCTCATATTGATCAAAGGTCACAAGGAGGCCAACAAGGGGGTGCTCCAAGTCACAACCAGTTTTATGCCCTTCAAGGGAGGCAAGGAGTGAAGGAGGTGCCTGATGTTGTTACTAGTATGTTAAAGGTTTATAATTATCATGTCTATGATTTATTGTATCCTGGTGCTACTCTCTCTTTCATTGCTCCTTTTGTCACTAAAAAACTTTATATATGTCCTAAATTATTGTGTGAACCTATTAAAGTGTCTACCCCGTTGGTGAGTCCATTGTTGCTAGAAGAGTATATAGAGGTTGTCCCGTGTCTATATTGCATAAAATGTTGCCTTCTAGATTTCTTGAACTTGATATGATGGATTTTGATGTCATCCTTGGGATGGATTGGTTACATGATATCATGCTTCTATTGATTGCAGGATTCATAAGGTTATGTTTTAATTCCCTAATAAGTCCATCCTTGAGTAGGAAGGTCATAATTTGACGATTAAGAGTACGTTCATTTCTTGTCTCAAGGCCCAAAAATTGATTTCTAAGGGTTGTAATTTACCATCTCATTAGGGTCAGGGATATTAAGTCTAAAGTCCTCTCATTGAGTTGGTTCTAGTGGTCAATGAGTTTCTTGATGTCTTTTCTAAAGAACTTTTCGGTGTCCCTCTCGAAAGGGAGATAGATTTCAGTATAGGTATCCTCCCCGATACTTAACCCATTTCTATTTCTCCTTATCGTATGGCCCTGGAGGAGTTAAAGGAGCAATTGAAGTATTTGTTCAAGAAGGGTTTTATAAGGCCTAGTAAGTCACCTTGGGGTGCACCATTGTTGTTTGTAAAGAGGAAAGATGGCTCACTTAGATTGTGCATCGACTACCGATAAATCAATTAGGTCCTAATAAAGAATAAGTATCCTTACCAAGGATACATGGCCTATTTGATCAACTACAAGGGGCTAGTCATTTTTCTATGATTGATCTTTGATCTGGATACCACCAAATGATTGTAAGGGAGTATGATATTATCAAGATGGCTTTTCGAACAAGATATGGGCATTTTGAATTCGTAGTGATGTCATTTGGCTTAACTAATGCACTGGCCATATTTATGGATCTCATGAATAGGGTGATTAAGCCCTACCTTGACATGTTCGTGGTGATTTTCATAGATGATATACTGATTTTCTCTCGAAGTGAAGAAGAGCATGTGAAACATTATAGGGTAGTGTTGCAAATATTGAGGGATGAGAAGTTTGATAAATTTTATAAATGTGAATTTTGGTTTCAAACACCCCTCATGTGCTTCGAAATACCCAATAATTGTAATTTCTATATATCTCAAAATTCGTGCGTGATTTTAAAAATCCGACTTCATATTCTTGATTAGAGGCCAAAATTGAGTGAGAAATGGGTATAACCCAAATTTTAGAAGACTCGTAGAGAAAAATAATTTGCATTTCATGCTGGAAGTATAGGTGCTAGTAGCTTTACCTAGTATGAGTACAAGATATCTAGTTATTGTTACCAAGCTCCAGGTTGCTTCGGAGCTTTATATGTCTAGAGCTTATATTTTTGTATTGTATAGTTAGTTAAGGGGGGGCCTTTCTTGACCCTTATTAGATACTTTTCCTTATTTAGAGGCTTTGTAGACTATTTAAATTAAAGTGTGGTCATATCTCATACTTTAGACACCTTGGCCCTAACGGCCTAGCTATATGCATTTCCTTTTGGCTTGTTATTACTACTTACTTTCTTAAAGGCACATTGAATGAAGATATCCCTTATAATATGTATAGAAATTGCATGGATACAGGTTGGTTCTCCCGGACCTTATCAATAAAGATACCAGTCCTCCTTAACGGGACTTTGGGCCTGACAAAAGTGGTATCAGGTCATCCTAAGGAGTCTACAAAGCTGTGTCTATGTAGAGTCTTGTTTATTGATGTGTTATGCACCACATTTATAAGCAGGAGGCTATGTGACATTTAGGAATTATTACTTTTTTTCATTCTTTAGATCGTGCCATAGAGCTAAGTGTAATAGGTGGATTGTATCTAGCCCTTAAATTATTTTGTACACCAAGTATGCTAGAAAGTAGGAAAAACAATGGTAAAGGGACGGAAGTAGAAGTGGTGGTTGATATACCCTGTCGGGTGAGAAAACAAAATGAGGCTGAAGATGAGTCTCTGTCAAAGACCTCTCCAACTCCTCCAGCTCCTGATGAACCAGGAAGCAGTAATATTCCCCTAGGACCACCTATCGATACTACCGTGTAGGATCTGAAAAATATAGTCTAACTATTGGCTCGTGTAGTTGCTGGCCAAGGTCTAAGACACGAAGGTCTAGTTATAGGTGAAAGTTGTGCGAATAGGGTAGCTAGCATGAGGATACATGACTTTCTTAATTTGGACCCTCCATCCTTCACTGGGTCAGATCCTAATGAAGATCCACAAGACTTTATTGATCGGATTCAATGCACTTTAGATGTTATGTATGTTCTTGGTACAGAAGCTATCGAGTTAGCAACATATAGGTTGAAGGATATGGCTATATTGTGGTATAAATCGTAGAAGCAACCTAAGGGTATAGATGGACCTCCAACTACCTGGAAAGAGTCCAAAGAGGCATTTCTTGACCACTACTTGCCATTAGAGATCCGAGAGGCCCATGCGGATCAATTCTTCAACCTCCACCAACGGAATATGAGCATGACAGAGTATAGCCTTTAATTTAATTCCCTGGCCAGGTATGCTCCGAATGTAGTTGCCACAATGGCAGATAGAGTTTATCGATATGTGTATAGATTGGATATGTATCTTGTTAGAGACTGTACCATTGCTTCCATGAACAATGACATGGATATAGCGAGGATGCAAGCTTTTGCACAAAAATTGGAGGATTAGAGGCAAAGGAGAAGGACACAAGACTTAGAAAGGGTCAGGTCTACAGGGCAATTTACACCACCCCAAGGTGAGCTTAGGCTTCGATTTTCTAACAGACCTCCTAGGACATTATCCTTCTACTCTACAGCCAGTTCTCCACTATAATTTCAAGAGTCTAGGACCAATCATTTTGGTCAACAAGGTGATCAACAAGATGCACGGACAACAAGATATTCAACAGGCTAGTAAATGACTCCTATGCAGCCTTGTAAATAGTGTGGAAGAAGTCATTCAGGTATATATAATATTGGGACAGACGCTTGTTATTGGTGTGATGCGCCAGGGCATATGATAAGATATTGCCCGAGGAGGCATATGGGTGATATAGCACAATCTACTGGGTTAACTTTTGCATCACCATCATCAGTTCCTCCATTATGTAGCGGTCAACAAGTACCTATGGGGAATGGTGGAGGTGTAAGAGGGGCAGCTAGCTCTATCAGAGTCGAAAATTGCACTTATTCTCTGGGGAGTCGGCAAAATTTTAAAGCTTCACCTGATATGGTCACAGGTGCATTGTCCATATTTTTACATAATGTATATGCATTAATTGACCCTGGTTCTATACTATCATACATTACCCCACTAGTTGCTGGGAAGCCTTAGAGAACACCCAAATTGAACAAACCATTTGAAGTGTCCACTCCAACTGGTGAATCTATTATGGTTAGAAGAGTTTATTATGACTGCGTAATAATTATTTGTGACCGTGGCATATTGGCTGACCTTATTGAGCTAGAAATGGTGTAATTTGATGTTATAATGGATATGGAATAGTTAGCTTCTTGTTATGCCACCGTGGATTGCCGAACTAAGAGAGTGTGCTTCCACTTTCCAAATGAGGCAGTTCTTGAATGGGAAGGCAATATTGGGGCACCAAAGGTAAGATTATCTCTTATTTTAAGGCAAGAAAGATAATATCTTAGGGGTATATATGTCATTTAGTTAGACTGAGGGATATGTAGGCAAAATCGCCAACTCTTCAATCAGTTCCAGTAGTGAATGAATTTGTTGATGTGTTTCCTGAA
>JAOTQJ010004764.1:0-18585 GCA_025642045.1 Solanum sejunctum
GTATGTGTGTATGTGTGTGTGTGTGTGTGTGTGTGTGTGTTTACTTTGAGGACAAAGTATTTTCTTTTGATGGGGCATTAGAATTTATGGATTAGGGTGAATTTTGAGTAACGTCGAGTCCATAACTTACCCTATATTTGATCCTAAGGTTTTTTTGTTGTATTTCTTTTTTTTATGGGTGTTTTTAATTTCTGTTGAACTGACATGTTTAGGTAGTGTAGATAATTTGTAGATATATAATAGTTACTATCTTTTAGCTTATATAATCATGAAATTTCAATGTTTTGAAAGTTTGGTAACCTCAAAATTTTTTGAGATTGTTGGTTACTATTGAAATCTTGCATATGAGTATCTGGCAATGTTTGTTCAGATAAAGAGAAGGCAAGTTGATGCTTGAAGCATGTCATGTGTGTGTGAGATCTTATTTTGCTATATTCATATATTATATATATATCCCAGACCCCATTTGTGGGATTACACTGGGTATGTTATTGTTGTTGTTGTTGTTGTCATATATTATATATGGACTCAGAACTTTCCCTGTTACTCAAAGATCGAACTGGTGATGTGGTTGATTGAGGAAGGATCTTAGGCCATTGTTAAATGACCTACTAAATGTGATAGTTTATACTTTGTTCCAAATGCTTGAGCCTTTCATGTACCTGTTCTTTCTTAACACCTAGCTAGCCTAGCCTTGTTTTGTGAACTACCTTGATATTTGGCCTTGGCCTATCCTTGAACATGTGAATTTCGATTGAGGCTAAAAGCTAAGTTGAGGGTGGCTACAAATAGTGTCCCTGATTTGGGGAATAAATATTATGTACTTCATCTCAGGCTAAAAGCTTAAGTTGAGTGTGGCCTTTATTGTGGTAAAGTAATGAAAATGGGGTGGTTAGTTGAGAAAGAAAGAAAGAAAAGAAAAGTCAGGTGCCGAGTGAGAAAAAGAAAAAACAAGTTGCCTTAGATTGAGGAGAATAGCAAAAATGAGTTCAAAAATAAGGGACAACTGGAAAAGAAAAAGAAAGCACCTGGAAAAATCTTGAAAAGGAAGAATAGGGTGGAACTAACGGCAATGGTTGAGTTTTGGAGGTAAGAGTGTTGAAAACGTGGTTCAAGAATAACTTTTAGTCACTACTTACCTAAAATGCAATACTAAAGTCCTATGAGCCTACGTTACAAGCCTTTTAAGTCTTAAAGTAATCCGAACCCACCTTGTCATCAGTCCTGAGTTGAGTATAGAGGCAAGCCTATGGTGTTAGTCATTATGGATGAATTGCATTTGTAAGAGTGGGAATGCTTGCACAGTCCCTGAATTGTAAATGCATTTTGAGTGATAAAGAGGAACTTCTTTTCTGTGAGGGAATTTGTACTGCATAATTGGCATGTGACTAGTCCAGTGATTGTGGATTGTTCATACTCTGTTACTTGTCATACTTGGATTGTCGGATGCATCTTTATGTTTTGGTTTGCTTTGTAGCTTTGATATCAGGTTTGGAACTAAGAGTTGGGTACCTGAATTAGATTTAAATGATGTGTATGCCATTAGAGTAGCTTCTATAGATTTCTCATTGTCTGCTTAGATTGAGTCATCACTGGAGAATAAGTAATAGTTCTAAGTTGAGGGTGTTGATGTGCTGTCAAAATACAACATATTTGGTGCCTAAAACAAAGGATTTTACAAGTTCTTAATACGTCTTTTTATGGTTTTTATGTGTTTTTATGTTGTTATTGCAG
Source organism: Solanum sejunctum (assembly GCA_025642045.1). Taxonomy (NCBI): domain Eukaryota; kingdom Viridiplantae; phylum Streptophyta; class Magnoliopsida; order Solanales; family Solanaceae; genus Solanum; species Solanum sejunctum. The sequence continues at coordinate 1,735 of JAOTQJ010004764.1, forward strand.
AAAAGATATGTAGGCATGGTTTTGGGAGAACATTACAGATTTTGCTGAAGTGTGGGACATACGAGCTATCCTACAAGTAGCCTAAACTATGAGTCGTAAGGTGCTCTCGTAGCAAGAAATAGTGAGTAAAATCAGAAATTTACTAAGTGAAAGTTATCCTTATGAGGCTATTCTATGAGTTGTGGTTCTTATTACGACTCGTATAGGTGGGATCGTAGCAAGAAACAGTGAGCTAAAAGTTTGGAGCAAGAACTGAAGGCCTAGACTATGAGAGGAGCATATGAGTCATAGCCCAAGCAATGACTCATAACAGTGGATCATAACAGTCAAGTCCAAGATGCTAAGTGTTGACTATGAGACCCCGATTACGACTTGTAGGTCACCCTACGTGTCGTACCTGTGCGATATATCTGCTGACAACTATCTTTTCTATTTAATTTTTATGGTGAAATTGTAAATAGTATAAATACTTAATGATAGGGTTTTAGAAAAAAACTTCAGACTTGAATAATTTGGAGATTCACTTTGAATATTCTCTCTAGAATATTTTTCGGGTTTAGTGTAGATTTCACTTTTTAATTTGAAGACCTACTTTGGTGGTTTGAAAAATCACATTGTATTTATCTTTCATTTATCAAAGCTTGTGATTTCCAACTTGAAGGTGTTTTGGTTCTTCATTATTTTGGATAAACTCTCAACCATGTCTTTTACATTTATTATTGTTGATTTTGCCTTATCCATGAGTAGCTAAGCACCCACAACTTGGGATTGTGGGAATCATGAGTAGTTGACTTGAAATAACCTAGACTTTATGAATTTCTTTGATTGAGATTTTGCATGGATTGTTTATTTTCCTTCGTTTTGATTGTTGTTTGGTGGTGGCCAACACCAAACCCCGCCTACAATCATGATCCCAACTAAGTTAGTGATGAATAGGAAAAGAAAAGTAAATGAAAGGATTTGATTGATGTGTTCTCGTCTAATCAACTAAACTTGACCAAGGGGAGGTTGACTGGGATAATGGGTAACGATTAGTTGTCACACCATGGTTGCCGACCAAGCATGATGGTGAAATTCGACCTTCACCTTCACAAGAGGGCTGAAAGAACCTAAGTTACCATCTTGCATGCAAATTCCCAATCAGGGTTATGTTGTCTAGGGTAATTGAGTTAACGAATCATGGGGAATGCAATTCCCAAGTTGTCCCTCAATTTGATTGTCTTCTTGTATATTTAGCGTAGTATTTACTTTAATTTTTCATTTTGAACCATCAAAACCCTCTCCCCTCCCCATTTTAGAGAATATAGTAATCGATGCTTGAAGTGATTGATAGTGGATCTAAATAGTCAAGCCCTCTGTATTCCCTGTGGATTCAACTCTAACCTCTGGTAAGGTTTATTGCTAACTGCGGCCGCTTAGTTATTGGAGCATGAACATCACACACTTGGAAAAGACAAAATACCGTACCATTTATTGTTAGTACTCCCTCCTTTCCCAATTTGGTTTTCAAGGTTATTTAAAATAATTGTCTTAAATTAGTTGTTAATTTAAAGAATTAAGAAATAATTAACTAATTTTTTTTTCAATTCTACTCTTAGTAGTTATTACTTTTAAATGTGAAAACTCTATTTGTTATGATACAATTTTCAAAAAGTAGAATATTTATTAAAGGTATTTTAGTCAAATTATATACCTTATTAATTTTTTTCTAAAGAATGTGTCAATCCTTACCTTGACAACTAAATTGGGACAAAGGAAGTATTAATTAAAAAAAGCTCCTCTAACCCCCATTTTAATTGTTATGTTACTTTTCGAACGTCAATAAATACATCTTAAAATATTAGTTAATGTTTATACAATTTGACTGTAAAAATAAAAATATGACAACAAAAAGGGGGTTACAGATATTTTCTATTTCTTATTTTATCTAATTAACTTCAATTGAATCAACTATATTTAAATATGGACTTTGTTAGATTATCTTCAATACAGAGCTTGAGATATTTGATAAATGTAATTATTTGATAATCAAGTCAGTTTGAGCTTGAGATATTTTATAAAATATTTCAAGCTCAAACTGACTTGATTATCAAATAATTATATTTAAAAATTATTATCTTAACTTTGAATGTCTTCTAAAGGTAACAATCACTATAATATTAATTTTTGTAATTAAAAATAATATAAAATATTATATAAATAAAAAAATAATACTCTACTTGGCATATTCAATCAAGTCGAGTCTTTAAATTTTTAAATACTTCTAGAAAAGTTTTGATAGTTTTTATAACAATTGATTCTATTAAAAAAGTTTTCAAAATAATAATCAATAAAAGAGATTTAAAATTAGTACGTAACAAACAATAATTTATATATGTTTATTCTTGTCTTACAAAATGTGACAAGAAATGTTATACTGTCAATTAAAAAAATCTTAATAAATAAAACATATGAAAAATTAAATAAATTGTAATACTATTTTGTAAAATTTTGCTTTAGGCTATGCATTTTATTGACTTGCCCTTATTTCTGAACTCTAACAGGTTGTTTGGTTTTGATATATGTTATGATAAGATTAGTTATAACGAAATAATTTATGATGAGATAAATTATGATAAGATTAGTGATATTGAGAAGTAATTTTTATTATTTGTTTGGTTTGACATATTCAAAATACTATTCATGACACAATTTCTAAGAATAAGATGTTTGTTTACAAAAATATCCTCCACTTTATTTAATATTTTTTTTATATTTTTTGCAAGCTTTAGTTATTCATTATTAAAATAAATTTCTATCTTAGTTAATATATGTATATGCATTTTCATGATTGTGCCATGTGTTTTTTAAATGAAACATTCATCTTATTTGATTTAAAAATAAAATGTTAATCTTATTTAGCTTTAGATAATTTTTCATCTTATTTAACTTAAAAAAAAAAATTCATCTTATTTAGCTTAAAAATAAAACTTCCATTTTAAGTTTACTAAAAGTCAAAATAAATTATAATTAAAATAATTTACATTTTAATTAATATATAAAATATTTTTTTAAAGTAAGTAATAAACTATTTAATTTAAAATATATAATTTAGTAGTGGAGTGAACATTTTAAGAGAAAATAAAATATAAATAAATATAAGTATTAGAAAAATAATTTACAACATATAATTTTTTTAACAAAAATATATAAAAATAACAATTAATTAAGGTAGCAGATATTATTATAAATACTAGTTTAGCGTACATATTTTGCACGTATGTATTTTGTCAATTTAAAATTATATATATATTATTTATCATAAAAGTAAATACAATATTCATATAAACAAAATTAAATAAATACTATTAATTTGATGCAGTAGTAAATCTTCGTATGGATGGGCAAAGATACGAAAATTAATTCAATTACTTATAATAGAGATATGTTAATAATTTATGAATATATAAAGTAAGAAAATAATTTGAGTTGAATAGTTAGGAGTCAAATAAATTAGAGTTAATTATTGTATCATAATAAATGTTTTATCGTCACGATAAAAAATTTTCTTTATAGTACAATATATATTTATCCATGTCAAACATAATGTTGTGAAAAATACAATCCAACTTTTAATGTAGTTTGACACTATGATTTATTTGTTATCATTACAAATCACAAATATATTTGAATTATTGAATAGCTCTTCTAAATTATGGTTAGGAGATGATATTAACTTGCATACAATAGTTTTTTATTTTTATTTTTCTTATAAGTATGATTTCGATTAAAAGATGTATTAACTTGAATAAATTATATGCACAATGAGGTCAATGATGGAGCTAATATTTTCATCAAGGGTGTTCATACTTTTAGAACGTGGGTGGATGATTTTTAAATCAAGGATGTTCAATGATTAATATATATATATATATATATATCAAACTATTATATTTAATCTATATATTCAAAAAATAATTTCGAGAAATGGTATTCATCTAATCACGCTTGGGTAAATGTAGCTCCGCCCCTGAATTTGATAATAAACACATTAACACCATAAATAGTATCAATATAAATGAAAAATAAAATTAAAAAAAATACATGTCTTCAGATTCAGTCATAATTGGCATCAAGTCTAAATTATGTGCTCCACGTGATCTTTGTTTACCTGCACAAGAACATTGAAGAAAGAATCAATAATAACTTATAGAAATTCTATATATTGATTGAAGAACATCTAAAATCTTTACAGAGACAACAAATATATTTATGAGTAAAAAGTAGAAAAAGAACGATAATATTTATGGAACACTATATCAAGAACAATTAATTACTCAGCAATTACTATACTGAATTGAATACAATTTATGGAGTGGATTTGGGGATGTCTTTTGGTCTGTTATTACTGTGTAGTTGCCATTCATATTCCTTCACTTCCACCAGCGATCATTAGTGAACGAAGGCCAACAACTGACTCCCGGGCCATACGGGGTGGCCCGTGTTTGGCAGCATGTTTGAGCACAACGTTTAGTCACACAAAACACTAATGGATTGTTAAGTGAATATTTTGATGATTAACAAACTGATTCAAGGACCAGGTCGACAATTAGGTTGAAGTACAGAAGTGTCTGTGGGATACAACTATTAACGCTGTCTTGGTTGGTGAAATGTCACCTTCATTGTACTGGAGGCTAGCGGTCCGTTAGACATTCTCCATTGCAGTATAAAAGAACCTTGTCCAAAGAACAAACACAATTTTTGGAAAATCACAAAATGAATATTCATATTGCTCTGAAAGTTCTCTCTTGGCTCCTAGTGAGAAGATACATCATCTACATTTGAGGGACTTGATAGAAGATGTCTATAGTTTCCTTTTATGTATGTTGTTGTGTTGTGTAGTAACATTGTAAGATCACGTCAAAGTATATAAAGGAACGTTGATCATTGTTTAATTCTGGTTGAAAGTTGTAGATCTCATTGCTGTGTTTAGGACTTGAGGTGTTTTGGTGTAGTAGTCTAAGTTCATCTAGGAGATGAGATGGTGACTAGTTTTAGTTTTTTGCTCATAACTTGTAGCTGAGGTTGCAGGTAGGAATAGTGAGAGAGTGAGACAAATAAACTGTGTATGTTATATTTGGTTACTTTGCTCATTCATTTAGTGGATGTTGGATTTTGGAAATTTTATTGGACAGGTCATAGTTGTTCCTCCCTTGAGCAAGGAATTTTTCCACATAAAATCTCTGTGTTAATTTCCTTGTTGTTCTTTTTTATTTACTTTTTGTTTATATTTCTTTACTGTTGTGGATGTATATTTACTCAACAAGTGATATCAGAGCAGGGATCTCTAAAAGGTTCACACTTAGAGATAGTCTAAAGATATGACTGCTCCACTTAATCTTGAAGGAGGACAATCATCCACCAGGCCCTCAAGATTAAATGGCCAGTTTTATGGTTGGTGGAAGGATCGTATGCATGACTTCCTTATGGCTGAAGATAGCGAGTTGTGGGTCATCATTCTTGATGGGCCATACATCCCTATGATCAAGTGAAGGAAGCGGAGACGACCAGGTTGGTTCCTAAAGCTAGGCACTAACACTCTGAGGCAGATCGAAAGAAGATTGAAAAGAACTACAAAGCTAAAAAGCTGATAGTTTGTGGTATTGGAGTTGAAGAGTATAACAAGATTTCATCCTGCAAATCTACAAAGGAGATATGGGATTGCCTTAAAAATGTCCATGGAGAAAAAAGAGCAGGTAAAGGAATCAAAAGTAGATATGGTTACCTCTTAGTGTGAGGATTTTATCATGGTGGAAGGCGAGTCCATACATGATATGCATACCAGGTTCACAACCATAACCAATGAGTTGAAGTGTTTGGGTGAACCTATAAGTTAGATCAAGAAAGTGAGGGAAATTCTCAAGGTACTTCCAAAATTGTAGGAAAGCAAAGTTGATGTCATTACAGAAGTCAAGGACCTAAAGAAGTTGATGATCATTGGCAACCTTCAAACCCATGAGTTGAATAAGAAGCATGACACTGCCAAGAGAGAGGACAAGAAGGACAAGACTTTGTTCTTGAAATCAGCCCATAGTGATAAGAGATTGATGATGTAGATATGACTTATCTTACAAAAGTTTCAAAAAGATTATAAGAAAGAACCATGGCTTTACAAAGAAAGGGAATGCTAGCAGACTTCAGAGTAATGTGGAGTTGTGTCATGGCTGTGAAAAGACAAGGCACTATGTTAGAGAGTGTCATCTTGGTAAAAATAACTAGAAAGACAATTCCAAGTTTGTAAAAGACAAAATGAAGGACCAGGTTCCATAGAAATTCAGAAGAAAGGGCGTAGTTGACAGGATAATGATGAAAGCTTTAGGGGTGTGGGGCAACTCTTCCAGCCACTCTGAAGATGCTGAACATCCTAAAAACTCATCTATGCTAACCATAAAAGATAATGATGAAATCTTTGACAACTTGTTTGCATTCATGGCCCAGTTAGATGATAAAGAAGATGAAGAAGAAGAGGTAACATTGATTGATCTAAAAGAAAATTTAGATCTTTATTCTACCAAGAAATTGAAAAAGCTTGCTTGTGTTCTCATTGATTCCATTTGTGAACTGACTGCCAAAAAATATTTGTTAAACAATAGTGTTGATGTTTCTAAAGATGAAAAAACTATTTTTAACAAATCAAGTATTTGACTCGGAGGTAAAAGTTTTGGCTTTAGAAGCTAAGAAAAATGAGCTCTTGAACTCAATGGAAATTTAGGTTAGATTTGTTGTTAAACTAAAGGGTAAAACTAGTGAAATGAACTTATCCTAGAGGAGAATCTAAAAGACTCTAAGTTGAAGTTGATGCTTGCCTTAGAAAGCAATGTTGTGTTAGAGTAGGACCTGGTCAAGATCAAGGATAATCTAAACAAGTCCTTGAAATGGACTACCTCATCCAAGCTTTTAAGGGATATGTCTAACCATAGGGGACAAGAAAAAAAGGATATAGTATATGTGAACAAAATTGACCTTCCCTATAAACCTCACAGTGAATATGTTTCTATTACTGATAACTTGTTGTGCTTAACTGTGGTAGAAATGGTTACTTAAAAGGCAGCTGTGAAGTTCTCAAAAGTACTTTGAAAAAGTAGCATTCTGATTACTCTGGAAGTAAGAGAGTGAATGAGGGACCAGGTCCCAAATCAAAATTAAGTAACAGACAATTGCCTCCTTGGACCAAGAAAATTGTGATTAAGCCTTTGTCTCGTTACTGGGAACTCAGACTGAATGGGTTCCCAAAACTACAAAAAAGTTTTGTGCATGAATAGTATAGGGGAAGCAGTCAATGTTGGTTCATGGATAGTGGATGCTCCAAACATATGACTAGAAGGGCTAAAAAATTCCTCTCCTTGAAGGAAGTTTAAGGTGGCAGTGTGTCGTTTGGTGATGGTAAGAAAGGATACATTATGGGAATTGGTAATATTGGAAAGTGTTTTGAGAAAGCTATTGTAGATGTGTACTATATTCATAGTTTAAATTATAGTCTTCTTAGTGAATCTCAAATTTGTGACAAAGGGAATGAGGTAAAATTCTTATCCGACAAGAGCAGTTTAACCAACTTATTAATTAAAGAAGTGATCCTCACTGCTAAAAGGTGTAGAAATATGTATGTAGTTGGTCTTAGAACTACTAACGAAGATAATCTTACGTGTCTCAAGGTACAGGATGAATCTAGTGATCTGTGGTATAGAAGATTAGGTCATGTCAGTCCTCTTTGTTAAGTAAACTTGTTTCAAAGGACTTGGTTCGAGGACTGCCTAAGATAAACTTCAACAGAGTTAAGTTATGTGCAACCTGTGCAAAGGAAAGTAGTCAAAGAGCCCATTCAAATCCAAAAATGAGGTCAGTACCACCAGGCCTATTGAACTTATTCATGTTGATCTCTATGGTCCAGTTAAGGCTCAAAGTCGTGGTGGCACGAAACACATTTTGGTAATTGTTGATGACTACTCAAGGTACACTTGGGTGAATTTTTTGAGGTCCAAAGATGAAGCTGTTGAGTTACTAATAACTCTTATCAAGCTAGTTCAAAATCAATTTAGAAATAAAGTATCAGGGATCAAGTCTGATTATGGAAGAGTTTGAGAATTCCAAGCTTAATGGTTTTTTACTAATGAAGGAATCCACCATAATTTCTCATCTCCTAGGGATCCATAACAAAATAGAGTCGTGGAAAGAAAAATAAAACACTAGTGGAAATTGGAGGAACAATATTGATTGAATCTGATCTGGCTAAGAATTTTTGGGCTGAAGCAGTCAACACTACTTGTTATGGGACAAATAAGTGTCTGATCAGGTGCCTTAAGAACAAGACCCCCTATGAACTCTTGTTTGGAAGGAAACCTAGCATCAGTTATTTGCCAGCTTTTAGTTGTAAGTGCTTTGTGCTGATAAATGGCAAGGAAGATGTTAGAAAGCTTGACTCGAAAAGTGATGACGGTGTTTTTGTTGGATACTTCACTAACAAACAAATCCTATATAGTATTCAACAAAAGGACCCTCTATGTTGAAGAAAGTGTGTATGCCATCTTTGATGAATCGAGAAATATTGAAAACCTTGGTGATAAAGATGATTCTAATCTAGAAGAGTTACTTGAACTTCAGAAGGATAGCCTGATCAATGATCCCTCAACTGATGTTCTTCCTCTCAATGGGGATATGACTGATGATGGAGATGTTGATGGCAAAGCTATCAATATGTGTCGACCCATCTCATCTGTACTAGCCCTTATAAACTTTGAATTTGACAGGCCAGGCTGAGTTAGCCCCTTTTTTATGGGCTAGAAAAAAGCTAGCTCAACCCATTAGTACATGGGGTGCGGGCCTTATCGGGCCAACCTTTATTTTTTTAATATGGGCCAACCCATAATGCAAAAGCCCTACAAATTAATAGACTTATTCAGGCCCGGCTAAAGAGCCTAGTTTTTAAATGAGCTCCAAAAATTATGGCCCAGCTTTGCTAAATCATAGGTTAGGCCAGGCCAGCCCAACAGGCCTAGCCCATATTGACGGCTCTGGTTGATGGGAAGTTCATAGAGGGCTCCTGGTATGTCTTCAAGAGATCCCGAGGAAGTTGATGCTGGTCATGATCAAATTTGGACACTACTCAACCAAAATATGACAATAGTCCTGATGTTGTAGGGAGCCAAAGTTGGCCGACAGGAAGGGTGTCCAGATAGAAACATCAGTCCTCCTATCCTATGGATAATCTAGTCTCTTATTTGGACTCTACAATCCAAACCAGGTCCAAGACTAGAAATCTTATGTCCTTTGCTGTATTTCTCTCTTATTGAACCAGAGAATATTAAAGAAGCTCTCAAAGATACAGACTGGGTGAATACAAGATGGGTTGTTCCAATTTCTGAAAAGCAAGGTGTGGCATTTAATCCCTAGGCCCTCTGATAGATCTGTGATAGGGACCAGGTGGGTATTCAAAAATAAGCTGGATGAAAATAGTACCATTACTAGAAAAAAGTCCAGACTAGTAATGCAAGGATTCAATCAGTACGAAGGCATTGACTATGATGAGAGTTTTGCTCCAGTTGCCAGAATGGAAACTATCAAAATTCTAATTGCTTTTGCTACTTATATGGAGTTCAAATTATTCCAAATGGATGTGAAGAGTGCCTTTTTAAATGGGTACCTTAAGGAGAGGTCTTTGTGAACCAATCACCAGGCTTTGAGAATAAACCATTTTTGGTTCTCCAGATTAGAATGGTTTAGCAGAAAGAAGAAACGAAACACGAAAGCTACCTAAATCCTTGTGGATTGAATCTCTTGAGATGGCAATGTATATATAAAATTGTGTTCCAACCAAAATTGTTCCAAAAACACCCTTTGAATTGTTCAAAGATTGGAAATAAAGCTTGACACATATACGTGTATAGGGATGCCCGTCTGAAGTAAGAATCTACAACCCACAAGAAAAAAAACTAGATTATAGTACCATTAGTGGATATTTTATTAGATATGCCAAAAGGTCTAAAGGATATAGACTCTATTATCTATCTAACAACACAATACTATGAAATCAAGAAATGCAAAATGTCTTGAGAATGACTTGATTAGTGGAGGTGATCAATTTCATAATACTATTTATGCAAGAGATCGACCTTCCACTTCAAGTCAAAGATTGATTGTCGTTCATAATTTCCCGCAAGTAAAATTGGGTGTTGAACAACCAATCAATGAGATCCCACAAACTACTGAAAATGTTCCTATAGATCAAGATGTTCAAGCAATTCCTGAAACTCTTGAACAACCAGTTGAACAATATGATCCACAAGAAAATATTGGTGCAACATTAAGAAGATCTACTAGATAAAGAATATCAACAATTCCTAGTAATTTTATCGTATATTTACAAGAATCTGACATTGGAGTAAAAAATAATCCTAAGTCCTTTTTACAAGCCATGAATTGTAAAGAGTCCGAATTGTGGTACAATGCCATGAAAGAATAGATGAATTCTATGAAAAGTAATGAAGTCTGGAATCTTGTCGAGTTGCCTAATAATTTTAAAGCCATTTTGGATGTAAGTGAGTCTTTAAAACTAAAAAGGACTCATTAGGTAACATAGAAAGATATAAAGCAAGACTCGTTGCTAAAGGATTAGCTCAAAAGGAAGGAATTAATTACAGAGAGACCTTTTCTCCTGTGTCTAAAAAGGATTCCTTGCAAATTATATTGGCATTAGTTGCACACTTTGACTTTGAATTACAATAGATGGATATGAAAACCACATTTCTCAAAAGTGATCTAGAGGAGGAGGTTTATATAAAACAATCAAAAGGATTCTCCTCTAGTAATGGTGAGCACTTGGTATGCAAGTTAAAGAAATCCGTATATGGACTAAAACCAGCCTCCTACAAATGGTATTTAAAGTTTCATAATGTCATCTTTTCATTTGACTTTGTTGAGAATATTACGGATCAATGTATATATCAGAAGGTCAGTGAGAGTAAAATATGTTTCTTAGTTCTATATGTCGATGATATCTTACTTGCATCCAATGATAAGGGAATAGTATATGAGGTGAAACAACTTCTCTCCAAAACTTTGACATAAAAGACATGGGTAATGGATCTTCTGTTACTGGCATTGAGATTCATCGAAATAGACATCAAGGTACCTTAGGTATATCTCAAGAATGCTATATCAATAAAATTTTGGAGAGATTTTGAATAAAAGATTGTTCACCAAGTGTAGCTCCCCTTGCAAGGGGTGACAAGTTCACTTTGAATCAGCGCCCGAAGAACGATCTTGAGAGGGAGCAAATGAAGGACATTCCATATGCTTGTTTTGTTGGAAGCTTGACATATGCTCAGGTTTGTAAAAGACCTTATATAGCATTTATTGTTGGAATGTTAGAAAGATATCAGAGTAATCCAGGTCTTGACCACTAAAAACCTGCAAAGAAAGTCTTAAAATATCTTCAATGGACAAAAGACTACATGCTTATATATAAACTATCACATGACTTGGAAGTCATTAACTACTCTAATTCAAACTTTGCTGGTTATGTTGATTTATGAAAATCAACTTTAGGATATATTTTTATGCTAGCCGATGGAGCTATATCTTGGAGAAGCACCAAATAGACTCTGGTCACTACTTTCACTATGGAGGCTAAGTTCGTTTCTTATTTTGAGGCTACCTTGCATGGTATATGGTTAAAGAGTTTTATTTCTAGGCTTAGAATTGTCTACTCTATAGCTAAGCCATTAAAATTATATTGTGACAATTTATTTGTTGTCTTTATGACTGAGGATAACAAAAATAGTAGTCGAAGCAAGCATATCGACATCAAATATCTAGCCATAAGAGAACATGTTAAAGATAAGAAAATGGTCATTGAACACGTCAATAGTGAAGCAATGTTAGCTGATCCTTTAACTAAAGGCATGCCACCACAGAAATTTAAGGATTATATAGTTACAATGGAACTTAGTCCTAGTGTCCCACTATGTAATATTTCTTTGTAACTATATATATTCATGAAGCTCTATATTATGTAATAATTCTTGTTAACTATGTACACATTCAGTTTTACTTTTAGAATTATCACTAAAATATGGACCTAGAATAAAATTAAGTTTATTCATTAATTTATATAGACTAAGATTTAGAAGCATAGTACATTATGATACATGAAAGATACGACTCGCCTTCAAAGGAACAGTCACCATAATTCATGTATTATGTTTCACTTTGGGATTAAAGCGACAGACTAAGTGGAAGAATGTTGGAATGTTGACCACATTCCATGGATAGTAGTTCGTAACTTCCATAACCTCCATGGATATGATTTGTAACTTCCGTAAAAGTTGCAGCTACCACTACATCCACTACCCATGGAAGTTACACAATTACATTAACTAATCCACTACTCTTTTAACTTTCCCACTACTCCACTGCTCCACAACTCTTCAACTTTTCACTAACTTCCCACTATTATTCTTGATGGTAGAATAGCTATAAATAGGGTGCATCCGATTAAAGGTCCCTAAGCACAAATCTCTTTTTTACACTCCACACTATCTTGAGTGAGGTATGAGTGCTTAAAAGACTTCTCAGGAAGTGGAAAGAAAATGACAACGATTCCGACTACATTGCCAATAATGGCTGGAGGTATATCGATCTACTATTCCATTGCAGTATTGGTCTATGTTTCCTTACAGAAGGCACTTGGCAACAACTTTTTTTAATTACCATATATTAGATGTCATTGCCTAAAATTTATTCGTAATAACAAATAAATTGTTGCAAGCCGCCATAAACTCCAATGCAAAAAATTTATGCAATAAAAAATAATGTTGTTGCCAAAAGCTACGTCTACACAACCATTTTTTTTTACTGTAATAGATAAAATTTTGTTTTTAAAAAGGATCCTATTTTGACTGGCTAGCACTGTTTATTGGGTGTGATTTAAATTTATAAATAACATTTTAATTTATATTTAATTAATTCTGAATTGAATAATGTTGGGACAATCAAGACTGGATGTTACTAACCATTTTGCCTTTATGTTTGATATATTAATATTCTAATACTAAAACAGGATGTAGGTTATCAAATAAAATCTACCAAGCAACAACTTATAAAGGATATAAGATCAACACATGTACGCAAGTGAATCGTGATGGTTGGCTTTCAAATTACATATTTTTTTGGTAAAATTATTTTGAAGGTGTGAACTATCTAAAAATCTTCATATAATAAGAATATGAACTATTTAAAATTTGAAAAAAATTTATTTGAAGAGGGGTTGGGGTTGAAATTTTTTTGGAAGAAGGATATTTAAATAATAATTTTAAAATTTTAATAGAGGGATTTTTTTTAATGAAAAACTAGTGAAAGGTATTTTTGCTCTATTTCTTATAGTTAAAGGTATTTTTGTCTCTTTTCATTTCTATTAGAGCGAAGGGTATTTTTGAGCCAAAAATATAACGGAGGGGTATTTTGAGCCAAAAATATGACTGAGAGGTATTTTTGAGCCATAAATATAACAAAAGGGTATTTTTGAACCAAAATATAATATGGGGGTATTTCTGCTCCATTTTATTTTTATTATTAAATGTAATTTTTTAAATTATTCGAATTAATTTTTATTTTATATATTTTTATTAGTTACCACATTTCATAACTTCACTTTTTTGTTGCACGTTGATTTTAAGTCATATAGTAGGTAGACTTTTAGAAAATTATATATATATCTAGTATTTTCTATTTTTGCGGATGATATTTGAGATGAGGGTTTTTCGAAAATAGTCCCACTATCTTTATGAGATAGTGGTAAGGATTGCGTATATTTTACCCTCCCCAGACACCACTTGTGGAATTTCACTCGTATGTTGTTTTGTATATACATAGTATTTAAGAATGTTCTTACTGTCGTCCAAATATTTTAGTTTGCATTATAAAGGAAAAATGTTTACTTGTCTATATATATTTTACGTCACAACAACAATAACAACGACAATAATATACTGAGTGAAATCTCACAAAGTAGGGTATGAGGAGAGTAGAATATGCGCAGACCTTACTACTACCATATGGAGATAGAGATGTTATTTTCGAAAGATCCTCAGCTCAAATATATCCATCTGAAGTAAAAGAAGAAAACAATAAATATAAAGTCATGGCTAAAATGAAGAACAATGCCAATTCTATAAGAAACAAATAATAAAAGTGACAGAATAGTCAAAAGCAGTAACAATACAATCAGAACAGTACGACTAATCCTATGTGGTACTCCCTGGGAGGATATCCTTGGCATGACTGACACTTGCAGAACCATTGCTGATTTTCCAAGAGAACCACCTGGAGACCTTATTGTCACCTCATAATCACCCACGAAAGAAAATACTCTAACACAAAACTATGTAGTAAACTAAATAACCAAATATTCATATAATTTGAAATTTTTAATGAACAATAGTTAGAGAGAAATAACAATCATCATCCTCTACTCAATGTTTATGAAGACTCTATACTCATTTAGAAGGTGCCAAGACAATCCCTAGCCTACCTCAAATGAAATAAATTTTAATACTCAAAAGAAAGAAAAGTAAGGCTCTTTCGAATAACAAAGGGGGCTCACCAACTTTGAAAGCAAGTAGTTGGATCTCAACGATGCACTGATTGAAGTTCTTAATCACCTGTATCTGCATTATTAATGATGCAGGTCTAAGTGGACATCAGTGCATGGACTATACTAGTATGTAAGAATGGCCAAAGTAAACAAGTAAAAGTCCGACTCAAAACAATCACTCGACTCAGAACTCAACTCCTCAACTCATAACTCTACTCAGTGAATATGCAATGTTAAAATTTAAAATTATGCTTTGAAAATAGACTAAGTATGATGCAACTCAATTTAAAACATGATATGCTCAACCAAGTGTTGTTTGGGAATTTCTCTTAATCGACATAACTCCCACCACCTTTAGTTTGATAATGTACAATGAAGGTGATATTGTTGCCACCTTCGTCCTAAACTTGCCAAGATAAAGGACAATCAACTCTCTCTTGGATCTAAAATAAAAGTCTATCTTTTGGGCTATGAGTAGCTAGACTTAACTGCACGACTATCCTACATTGGCAACGTAGTTTATGGATTAGAGTAATTATTTATCCGTTCCCTTATCAGTGTTCAACACGCTTCCTAAGACTAAAACATGTTCATGTCAATCAACTCAAAAACATCCATTTTAGATTATCACAAATCAATTCAACTCAATCGCTCAACAACTCAAACAATCAGGGTAGCAATCATGCATATAATCATGACTCAAACTCAAACTCAAACAATAACTTATAGTCCACTCAATCATGCTCATTACACAAAACAATTAAGATGCTCGAGTATGATGCAAACAGATAATATGCTTCTTATACTCAGTTACTACTCAAGTTGCTCTACTTAGATATTCAGGCTCATGGTCTCCATACAGTCAATATACAATATCTCATAGAATAATACAATTTAGGGCTCATGTTATCAAGTAGAAGTCTAGTATCCTAATATCATATAAACAACAATACAAAACATAAATTTGTTCATATATGCTCGTGAGGACTCAATGGCACAAACAACCATTCAAAATTAATTTTGATGCTTGGCCTCATATGAATTCGAAAAATATAAATTATATATGAAATATGATTGGAAACAATATTTCATACTCAATGGCGCAGTCAAAATTTCCATACGAGGTCTTTACAACTTAATGTGAGTCCCACTCCCAATGCCATTTTTAGCCAAAATCCACCGTAGAGCTCAAAATGAGTCCCAATGATAAAGATTAAACAAGAAAGGAAGAGGAAAAATGTCATGACCCAACCCAGTGGCCGTGATTGGTGCCGATAGGGCACCCAGACATACACTATACCGAATTTCCATTCACAACAACTAAGAAATTTCACGAAATTTCGACAGTCTCCTATGTTTTTCTAGCTAGCCTCACCTGCAAACAGCAAACCCAACAGTACCAGACATCACCATATGAACATATATATATATATATATATATATATATGCGGGCCGACAAGGTCACCGCTGGGGCAGAATCGCCCAACAAACATATCATACAAACGAGATCATACCAACATAATCTCCCACACCCACATATATCCACAGACCTCTATGTGCAGAAACTGGATCACAAGACGGGACAAGGCCCCATCATACCCTCGAATATATAAAAATGCAAAATACAAAAAGTACGAGTATAAGTCTATACGGAACGATCTGCTCCTGATGCAAGGGAGCACTTCAACGGTGGGCGGAAGTCCTAAGAAGACGACCTTCTAACCTGTTCGTCTGTACCTGCGGGCATGAACGCAGCCCCCGAAAGGAGAGGGTCAGTACAAAATACGTACTAAGTATATAAAGCGGAACGCCCGAAATGTAAGTGAACGTAATAATCTGAATAAGAAAATATAGAAGTCAAACCTGTCTGTAAATATCAAAATATTTATTTATTCAAACATCAAAACAATGCACATCGGACGGGAACGATGGTGACCTCCAAACGCCCGCCATACCACAACATAACACCAGAAGTTTCAAATCTCCAAAATCTCTAACACAAATCCCAACTGTAACATAGGATAGGTGAACTAGGGCGACGCACTAAGCGTTCATACATCATAATGCATAAACTTCATCATGCCCGTTTATGGAGCTGAGGCGACGGTGCCACGCACTCCGATGAGTTGGGGCAAAGTCACCCCAGCACTCACACCCCATGATGCCATCCCATCCCAGCTCCTTATGTCTTCAAGCTAAGCAAAGCTGGTCCATGGGCAAATCGA
>JAOTQJ010004775.1:0-18584 GCA_025642045.1 Solanum sejunctum
TTGTATATTCTGGGAGCTGCTGCAGGTGAGGATAGGGCCTAAAAACAGAGGAAACTCTGCCGAATTTTCGGTAGACTGTTAGGACTTTAAGTTAAGGTTTTGTGATTTAATGTTGGTTTACGTGCCTAATCGGCACGAGTCATGGTCCCGGGATTGGCCTGTGACATAAGTCCTACAAGAACCTCACTTCTCTCACTTCATTTAAGGTCGTGATCTTCTCAATTTGACTTAAAACTTATTTATACTCGACCCTCTTCAGTGTTAGACGCACATATCGCCCTATAACATGAGATTCGAGCACTTTTAAAAATGGACGCTAATTTGACCAAACCATATCATGTTTCATTTGCATAGTATTAGTATTGTCAGATGTGGGGTCTTACATCCTCCCCCCTTAGGAACATTCATCCTCGAATGTTAGCACAATTGGATAGCTTAACCAAGTTTAAACCTTTACTTACACAAATGTTTGACAACACATTAAGTATTCAATCGCACATACCTATTAGTGTCCCAATTCTGCAGGTTGGAATTCCTTTTTAGCTTCAAATAAGTAAGGGTATTTTGATTTACTAGAGTCCTCGGCCTCCCATGTTATTTCTTCTGCTTGCTGGTTTTCCAATGTACTTTTACTGAAGCTATTTCTTTATTCCTTAGCTTATTAACTTGATGATCTAGAATAGCAATAGCTACTTCTTTATATGTGAGATCTTTTGTAACCTTCACATCCACAAAAGGTGTGATACGAGATGGGTCACCTATGCATTTTCGAAGAATTGAGACATGAAAAACTAGATGAACCATTGAAAGCTCTTGGGGTAGCTCTAGTTCATATGCAACCTGCCCGAACCTCTTAATAATCTAATATGGTCCTATGTAACGTGGGCTCGATTTTCCTTTCTTAACAAATCTCATAACTCCTTTCATTGGAGACACCTTTAAAAATACCCAATCCCCTACTTAGAATTCCAGTCCTCTCCTTCTAGCATCAGCATATGATTTGTGAAGACTTTGGGCTATTTCTGGCTGCTGCTGTATTACCTTAACTTTTTCCATGGCTTGTTGTACTAGATTTGACCTAAGCAAGGGGTTTTCACCCATTTCAAACCATCCAATTGGTTACATACATTTCCTCCCATACAATGCTTCGTAAGGTGCCATCTTGATACTTGAGTGGTAGCTATTATTATAGGCAAACTCAATAAGTGACAAATGGTCCACCCAACTAACTTTAAAGTCCAATGCACATGCTCACAACATATCTTCGAGTGTCTGAATTATGAGTTCTGCTTGACCATCTGTTTGAGGGTGGAATGCTATACTCAAATTCACTTGTGTCCCTCCTTTAGAAGGACTTCCAAAACTTTGGAGTGAATTGAGCTCCTCGGTGGGATATAATGGAGATTAGGACTCCATGTAGCCTGACTATCTCCTTGAGGTGTAGCTTGACATACTCTTTAGTTATATAATCATTCCTGACTGGCAAGAAGTGAGTTAACTTTGTGAGTCTGTCAACTATTATCCATATGGAGTCGAACCTCTAAAATGAGCAAGGCAAATCGGTAACAAAGTCCATATTGATCATATCCCACTTCCATGTTGGAAGCTCTATACATTGCATATAACCTCCTGTCTTTTGATGTTCTACTTTCATTTGTTGGCAATTTGGACATTGAGCCACGAATTCTGCAAGGTCTTTTTTCAAGCCTCCATACCAAAACATTTCTTTCAAGTCATGGTACATCTTAGTTGATCCTTTATGGATTTAATAATAGGAATGATAGGCTTCTTCCATTATCCTCTTTCTTAATCCATTAATATCAGGCAAACATAATATATTTTGGTAGTAAAGTTCTCTATTTTGTGTAAGGTTAATGCCCTTTATCGTACCCTGACTTATCTTTTCCTTAAGCTATCGTAGAACAGGATCCTCGAATTGTTTTTCTTTCACCTCCATTACCAATGAAGATGCTGCTGCATTATGTACAAACCCCCCTTCCTTTAGAGTTTCAAGAAGGCGAACTCCCAAACTGGATAGCTAACATAGATCCTTAGCCACTCCTTGACTTATCATAGCTTGATCACCAGTATTCATGATTGCCTTATGACTCAGAGCATCGGCTACCACATTTGCTTCCCTAGATGGTATAATATGTCAATGTCATATTCCTTTATTAGCTCTAGCCAACTCCGCTATCTTAAATTTACGTCTTTCTGCTTAAAGATATATTGTAGGCTCTTATGATTAGTATATGTGTTAACATGAATCCAATTCAAATAGTGATGCCATATTCTAAGAGTAAATACAACCGCTACTAGCCGAAGATCATGAGTTGGATAGTTTTTCTCATATGGTCGTAGCTGTCTAGATGCATAAGCAATTACCCTACCATTTTGTGTCAGTATATACCCTAAGACAACTCTTGAAGCATCGCAATACACAGCATACCCCTCCATGCCTTTTGGAAGTACTAGCACAGGTGCAGAAGTTCGCTTGTGTTTCATATCCTGGAAGCTCCTTTCACATGCATCATTCCATTGGAACTTGGTTGCCTTATGTGTCAACTTTTTTAGAGGTGCAAAAATAGAAGAAAAACATTCGACAAACCTTCTGTAATAACCTACCAAACTTAGAAAGCTTCAAGCTTCCATGGGTGTTGTTGGTCTAGGCCAATCTTTCACAGCCTCTATCTTTTGTTAATCAATCCTTATTCCCTCACCGGATACAATATGACGCCAGAATGCCACTAATTTTAGCCAAAATTCACATTTATAAAACTTGACATACAATTATCGATCACGAAGAACTTGTAATAGCTGTCGTAAGTGATTTGCATGATCCTCTTATGATCTTGAATATACCAAAATGTCATCTATAAATACTATCACAAACATATCCAAGAATGGCTTAAACACCATGTTCATCAAATCCATAAAAGCTATTGGTGCATTAGTTCGCCCAAATGACATAACAAGAAATTCAAAGTGATCGTAAAGTGTTCTGAAAGCTGTCTTGGTTATATTTTCCTCCTTCACTCTCACTTGGTGATACCCTGATCTCAAATTAATTTTTGAAAAGCATTTGACACCTTGGAACTGATTAAATAAATCATCAATCCTGGGGAGGGGGTATTTATTCTTAATTGTCACCATATTCAATTGTCGATAGTCGATACACATTCTTAAGGTTCCATCCTTTTTATGTACAAATAACACCGGTGCACCAAAGGTGACACACTAGGTCTTCTAAAACCTTTCTCCAATAAGTCTTTTCACTACTCTTTTAATTCACGCAACTCTGCCAGGGCCATTCTGTATGGAGGGATGGAAATAGGTTAAGTGCCTGGAAGTAAGTTAATACCGAAATATACTTCTCGTTCTGGAGGTAAGCATGGAAGTACTACAGGGAATACATCAACGAATTCATTCACTATTAGAACTAATTGAAGAGTTGGTGATTCTGCCTCTATATCCCATACTCTAACTAAATGGAATATATACCCTTTAGATATCATCTTTCTAGAATTAAAATAAGAGATAAATTTACTCTTTGGCACCCCAACATTGCCTTCCAATTCAAGAACTGCCTCATTTGGAAAGTGGAAGTACACTTTCTTAGTTCGGCAATCCATGGTAGCATAGAAAGAAGTTAACCAATCCATACCCATTATAATATCAAATTCCACTATTTCTAGCTCAATAAGGTCAGCATATGTGTCACAGTCACAAATAGTTACTACACAGTCATAATAAACCATTCTAGCCATAATAGATTCACTGATTGGTGTAGATACTTCAAATGGTTTGTTCAATAATTTGGGTGTTCTCTTAAGCTTCCTAGCAACTAGTGAAGTGATGTATGATAGTGTAGAACCAGGGTCAATTAATGCATATGCATTATGTGACAAGATGGACAATATACTGTGACCACATCAGGTGAAGCTTCTAAATTTTGCCGACTACCTAGAGCATAAGTGTGATCTGGACTCCACTAGAGCTAGCTGCCCCTCTAACACCTCTACCACGACCCATAGGTGCCTGTTGACCCCTACTTATTAGATGAACTAACGATGATAATGCAACTGCTGACCTAGTAGATTGTGTTATATCACCCATGCACCTCCTCAGGTAATCTTTTATCATATACCCTGGAGTACCACACCAACAACAAGTGTCTGTCCCAATACAACATGTACCTAAATAACTTCATCCATACTATTTACAAGACTACATAGGGGTTATTTGCTGGCCTGCTGAATATGCCACTGTCCGGGCACCTTGCCCTTCATTTCTTGGACCAAACTGATTTCTCCTAGACCCTTGAAGTTGTGGTGGAGGACTGGTTGCAGGGTAGGAAAATGATGGCCTAGGTTGTTTATTAGAAAATCGAGGCCTAAGCTAATTTTAGGGTGGTGTAAACTGCCCTGTAGACCTGGCCCTCTTGGACTATCCCCTTTCTAACTCTTATGTCCTTCTCCTTTGCCTCTGATCCTCCAATTTCTATGCAAAAGCCTACATTCTCACTATATCCATGTCTTTGTTCAAGGAAGCAATGATACAGTCTCTGACCAGATACGTATCAAACCTATCTACATATCGATGAATTCTATCTGCCATAGTAGCAACTACACCAGTAGAATACCTGGCCAAAAAATCAAATTGAAGGCTATACTCTCTCACACTCATATTCCCTTGGTGAAGAGTTCAAGAACTGATCTGCACGGGCCTCTCGGATCTCCAATGGCAAGTAATGGTTAAGAAATGCCTCTTTAAACTCCTTCTAGGTAGTTGGGGGTGTATCTATACCCTTAGATTGCTTCCAAGCTTCATACCACAATATAGTCACACCTTTCAATCTATATGTCGCTAACTCAACAACTTCTGTACCACTCACATGCATAACATCTAAAGTGTGCTGAATTTGATAAATAAAGTCTTGGGGATCTTTATTAGGATCTGACCTAGTGAAGGATGGAGGGTCCAAATTAAGAAAATCACGTATTCTTGTGCCAATTGCCCTATTCGCACCACGTGCACCTTTAACTGGACCTTCCTATCTTTGACCTTGGCCAATAACTATACGGGTCAATAGTTGGATTGCATTTCTCAAATCGTGCACGGTAGTATCAATAGGTGGTTCTGGGGGAATTTTACTACTTCTCGGTTCATCAGGAGCTGTAGTAGTTGGAGGAGTTGGAGATGTCTGTGACAAAGACTCATCTTGAACCTTATTTCATTGTCTCACCTGACGGGATATACCAACCACTACTTCTACTACCTTCCCTTTACCTTTGTTTTGCCTGGTTTCTGGCATACTTACTGTACAAAATAATTTAGGAGTTAGACATAATGCACCTATTACACTCGGCTCTATGGCACGAGCTAAAAAATGAAAAGAAAGTAACAACTCCTAAATCTCACATAGCCTTCTGCTTATAAATGTGGTCCACAACAAATTGATAAACAAGACTCTACATAGACACGGCTTGGTAGACTCCCTAGGATGACCTGCTTTGATACCACTTCTATCACGCCCAAAGTTTAGTTAGGCGGACTAGCACACATTGCCGATAAGGCTCGGGAGAACCAACCTATATTTATGTGCTTTTTATACATATTATAAGAGATTCTTATATTCAACATGCCTTTAAAAAAGTAAACAGTGATAACAAGCCAAAAGGAGATGCATATGGCTAGGCCATTAAGGCCACGGTGTTTAAAGTATGAGACATGATTACACTTTAATTTATATAGTCTACAAAGCCTCTAGATAAGAAAAAGTATCTGATAAGGGTCAGAACAGGCCCCGCCTTGACTAATTGTACAATATAAAAATATAAGCTCTAGACACACACACAAATCTCCGAAGCAACCTGGAGCTTAGTAACAACAGCTGGATATCCTGTACTCCTACTGGGGAGATCTACTAGCACCTGTACTTGTAGCATGAAATGTAGGTCCCTAGTAAGGGACATCAGTATTAGATAATGTATTGAAAATGTAAGGCAGGAAACACTGTATATGAAGTAACAACTCAAATGAAACCATGCACTAGTGTAAGATAACAGACCAACTTTAGTTGTACTGTGGGATTGTGTACTTTATGTTCTTTTTATCAATTTACCTTTACTTTATAATCTGTGCACATCATATAATATAAATGACTAGCTGATGAGTAGTAAAATTGTATCAGAATTGACCCTGGCTAGGCTCTTCTTTAATCGCTCGGTCTACCCCCTGTAATAGGATCCCCTGACTAGGTGATTCCTCTACTCCTCAGGCTACCACCCATCAATAAGCAATATACTCACTTATCTTTCAATTACCTTTGAGATAATTCTTTTGGTGGTTATAATATTAGAGCTGTAGGACTGTAGATACAACATATGACATGTAAATAATCAGAAAAGACAACATCACCATGAAAGGAGTAAGTTACACAAATAATGAAATGCATAGGATGTAGAACAACACATAAACTTTATTTAGTAGAACGAACTAGTGTATCTTGGCATCCAAGTATGTATGCCGATTTGAAGGTGACTATGTATGGGAGCGTATGAACATGTGAAAGAGTGAATACATGGCCATTTGTTATGTCAGAGTAGATAAGAGCCTCTATGTACCAAGGAAGAACCTAGGTTTCATGTCAGGTAATATGAAATCAAGTAGCCTTACATGCCTCATTTTATGACCTCGTTACTATCTTGGAGTGACTGCTTTTCCCCTCAAATATTTATCTACAATGTATTAGATAATAATACTAGTATTAGCAGCAAATAGACACTTCTTGACAGCCTAATATCATAAAAACTAACACCCGGGCAGCAAGCTTTTAGTTAGCGACGCAAGGACATTTCTTAAACCTTTTCACTTATAATCATATCTTCTAACAACCGTTCTTATGTACATGTCATATACATTTTGTTTCATCCCTTAACAGTCTTAGAAAGTCCCACAATGTAGAACACATAAAAATTCTATGCAACATACAAATAGGCGGCATAACGTTATATCCCTTTGACATATTTCGACGTCAACAATCTCGAACCTATTTCAACTTTACCTAAACTATATCCAATGTTTTTACACATAACATAAGTCTTTCAATAGTCCACAAATAGTCCCAAGTAGGTGAAGGTCCTGAAACCATAATTTCCAATTATCAGCCCACAAGTTTCTTTTAAGAGCACAATTATGACATTGTACAACAACTCTTTTTTTGTGGACTGTAATAGTGGTGCAACAGCCTGGTTATATCACTAGAAAATTTTACCTTGTTAAAAATATAAGTCTTACTTCATAATTCATCCAATCAAGAAGAGAAAATCCTCTTAAATAACAAGAAAAGTTCACAACAATCCTTAGGACACATGCTGTCCAAATATCCAGTACAAACATACTAGCATATACTTCTTGTTTTTTATGGGATAAGTATAATAAATATATAAATATTTCCACTTACCTTAGCCTTCAAGATTTACGCCTCCTTCAAGAACCCTAGAGGGTTGTGTAGGCTGCCTTTTGAAGTGAAATAAAGAGAGAAAAGGAGGCTTTAGTAAAGTTGAAAATTGCTTCAAAGTAAAATGATTTAAGGTGCTGCTTTTGAGCCCTTATAAAGGCTCTCTTTGGCCGACTTTCTTTATAACTTTTTACCACATATTAACACTTCTTAATAGCCTTGTGATGCAGCAGCTTGGTAAATGGATCTCAAAGTTGATGGGCCTTGGCTACCTATTTTCCAAATTCCTCTTAGTTAGTTTTGGGCCCAAATAGTCAAAGAAATTGTGATGTCTTTGGGATCTTTTAATATCTTTCTTGGGATGAAAATATAGTCCATGCATGATGCTAAAACATGGGCTAAAATTACACCCTTAACACGGACTTTATTCATAATCAAATTTGAACAAATTCGACGTCAGGCCTCGTCTCAGTTTAGCTAGCAAATTTAAGCTAAACAAGTAGGTGACTCACTACTAGCTTCCTAAGTCCTACTAGCACCTCACTTCTCTCACTTCATTTAAGGCTATGATCTCCTTAATTAGACTTAAAACTTATTTACACTCGACCCTCTTCAGCGTTAGATGCACATATTGCCCTATAACATGAGATTCGAGCACTTTTAGAAATGGGCACTAATTTGACCAAACCATATCATGATTCATTTGCATAGTACTAGTATTGTAAGATGTGGAGCGTTACACGGGTCATGAAACTACTAATGTTAGAAAATACCTTCAGTTAATCATAAGATATATAGGTTTAATCTCAAAACTTATACCAGGATAATCAACTTAATCCCTTAAAATAATTAGAGCCTTAATGAATTTCTTTTTACACTTTATATTAATGAACAACCACCCTCTTCATAATATTTTGTTAATTTTCACCATTAATTTGTCACGACACGGTCATGGTCACGATCATGCTGGCGCCTGCTAGATCCCCCCTACAGGCAAGCCAAATGCCTAATAACAGGGTACTATCCTAGATCTCTAGTCACGATCACAATCTATAGGACAATACTGAAACCTACCCAGAACCTGGAAGTCAATTGTATAGAGCTACAATAGATCTCAACCAATTTTTGCGAAGTAGCTAGAGTTGCCGGTGTTCAGCCAAAGTTTCCTGAGTTCTCTCCAATCCCCCCAAAAACTCATTTATATCGTCTGATCAATGATCAAAATAATGAGTCATAGTGGTATAAAGGAGATAAACTTAGAGGGGATGAGGAAGGAGGGTTGTCAACCTAGTTTCTTTCTCTTATACTTATTCTCTGTACTAGAAATTCCTTCCACATTGTAAATCTATTCACTACTTCATCAAAATCTGAAAGGTAAATTGTTAAAAGTAATATAAAGGAACTCGCTGGGAACCATAATGGAAAAAAATTCGAAAGCATGCCAAAAATAACAAAAATGGGTGAATGAGAAAACGTTCAAACTGCTATACAAATGAAATTCTAGCAATCTAAAACATGTCTATTACAAATGGTAAGCTATTCAAAAAGCATATTTACCCATCCAAGCTAAATAAACAAACAAAAATGATGAAAGATATTCCATTATAGACAGAACAAAGCCAAATCAACAAACCTAAGGAGTTTTGTTGCAAGGAGAGAATACTCAACAATCAAATATCATCAAGAGTGTTAATTGTTTATCTCATGTAACATAACAAGGCTGTTTACGTAGTGTATGAATCCTTCCTGAGGATTTAGTTGTCCAGGAGCCATAAGAGTCTCAACCTTCTGCCGATTTATGTAATAAAGATATATCCTTTCAGTCATGCAGATCACCACAATGTCACCACTATTTACACAAGTTAGTACGCGACATGACATAATATTTTTCTCAATAAGGGCATCTTTCTCCAATAGATTTAAGCACACACTATGGTGTAGACTCATGTCTATTTCTCACAAAAAGATCTTCGCAAATGTTATAAGATGTAACATACGATAGCTCATCCTTTATCTGAGTCAAGGAACCATATCTACAAGGTGGAATACACAGGTGTACCACTACTACAACCATATTTTTAACATCAAATGCTAGCACATCATTTGATGGTATTTTCCAGTAAGCCATACCCATCATATAAAATCCTTTGCCTATAAGATTTGTTGTCACGACCTAAAATTCGAGTGTGATGGCACTCACCTAACCTTTCAAGCCTAGTCAGTCTAAAGCCTAAATAACTTAACAACAATGGTAAAAGAAGAAGATAACAGTCTAAATATAAAGATAAGCAGAAGAAAACAAACTATAACCATCACAAAGACTGATGTCACATGTACAAGACTGTAAATACATAATACATACATGTCTCAAATATCAAGTCCTCAAATAGAACATAACATAATAGTGGATTCCTAGAAGGTATACTGAATACATACGCAGTTACCTTAATGATAATCCGAAAACTCGATTCTGCAATGAGAAAATTCTAACTAGAGAGGTCGGGTTCACAACCTACAAAAATGTAGTAAGGGGGTGAGCACAAAACAACAGGGTACTCAACAGATGGAACTAACCTAAAGTAAAATAATGAAGAACCAAGTAACTCCTTAGCACCCAACCACATACCGCCGAACTACAAACCTGCACTCACAAAAGTCCTAGCACAATCTGTACAATATATAAAAATTACTAGAATGAAGATATAATCATCACTTAGCATCAGGCCTCAAAGGGTCACAATCTCACAACTATTTTACCATACAAGGATTCATAACCTTCACAATTGCTCAATTCAAAAATTTTATGATCAAGCCTATAATAGCATAATTCTCATTATTTCACTTTTAAGTCATGGAGGAAAGTTCTACAATTTATCAAGTTCTCACCAGTTCATCAAGTGTCATTTAATCATGACCAAGAACTAATCATGTAAAGCCATAAACAACTCAAATGATACAATGAATAACCTATCTCAGCAACACTTCATATAACCAAGCAAGTCAGAGCATTATGGGATGAAATGAATGCTATGAGATATAAATAATGCTATGTAATGTCAAATAATAGTGATGCATGTCTGTTCTACAATACACAGTTGTTGATCATAATCATGCCTCAGTTAGAACCCATGGGGACACACATGGACCATGTATCCGCCGCAATCATTTCCCTTCGATAATTTTCATTTCATATCTATTTGGAACCATTTTCCTTTGACTTTTTATCTCTTTTCTTTTTCACTAGCCTAAACCACTTTCCTTCGGCTTTTTTTTTCTTTTCGTTTTTACTAGTCGGAACCATTTTTCTTCAGCTTTTTATTTCCTTCTTTGGATCATCAAGCAAACACATAATATATGTAAAATGATCATGTTCATAGAAATAAAATACACAAGATGTCCATACGAATCATATATCTCAACAATCAGGAACGGATAACTCAATACCATATATGTTGCAACCTGAATGTCATCACAACCTCAATGACATTCACATCTCAAAATAAGTACCAAATTTGATATCAATAACAAATAATTGACTATTTCAAATATAATAAACCCTGATAACTAATTCACATGTCAAATATCACCTTAGGAATACTTACTCAATTCCAAATATTTCAATTAAAGCCTACATTGATCCATCTCAATCCCAAATTACTTAATTCAATACATATTGGAGCATCTGAGGTTCAACATACTTAACAAACAGTTAGAAATCCACTAGCCTTAAATAAATTCTCAAAACCAATAAGGAATCACCGCTTTCCCTCTCCTATGATACTTTAAATCACCATAATCTATACAACAACATCAAAATCACATAAAAAATCTAATAATACTAAAATCAATAAATTCAGAGAAAAAGGGGTAAAATGGTCTATGCAGGAAAACATGGCCAAAAATTGGAAGTTTATGGATGAAAATCTTTTACTTGTAACAAAGAATCTAATGGTGAAATCAGTTTTAAAAACGGAGCTAAGATGAGGGAGACATCGATGATTTAAGTTTTCAAAATCATCTTCATTATACAGTAGAAAATGTCAAAATTTACCCAAAAAGACGCACCAAAATCAATTTTTGAAGCTTCCAAAGTATTTCTCACAAATAAATATGCAGGTTAGCCATTTGAATCGTTCAAATTAGATCAAAATCGAGTGAGAAATTGATGTTTGAAGTTTGGGGAAAATCTGAAAGATATCTGTAGATTTAAAGCCCCTATTATGGGGTCTGCCACGTGGTACACCGCCCGCTACTTTAGCATTAAACAACCTTTCAAACATAAAGTCAATGCTATGGTCTCATCCGGAGTTGGAAAAATATAATTCATATACAAAATTTGATTGGAAGTGACATTCTATACTCAGTGGTGTAGTCCAAATTTCCACTGAAGGTCATTTTATTCTAATGTGGGTCCTATTTCTCAATACTGAAAACTATTGAAGGGACCAAAACACACCCAAAAGCCTCGACAACTTAATAAAGGGTCCTCCTAGACCAAACTCGACATTTTGGATCTAACGGAATCATAAAAATTCAAAATTGAGGCCTCCTTGGCCCGAAACCCGAGAAAACTCATTTAAACTAGTTTCAGACTCAAAAACTCAAAATATTCTCAGAACTTCTAAAAGTTGAAACGAAGCTATTTCTAACATTAGTTTGACCATTTAAAACTACTAAAATTTTTATAATTTCAATCCGAGCTTCTGAACACCGAATGTTGAACGAAGTCAAACTTTGGCTCCTGTAACAAATAAAAATGCAACTTTGGGCATAAAACTTCCATTTTAACTCCAAATCTAGTTTTACAAGTTATCCAAGACCAGATTTAGCATTTTGGAGATAATAGAGTTGGCAAAATTGAATCCTAACGCTCAGAACTCAAAGCGACTAGTAAACTCAAAATTTTTAACTTTAAAGAGCTTAAAATACAACTTTGGGCCTAAAATTTCTATTTTAACTCTAAATGTAATTCGTTAGTTCTCCTAAATTAATGTTGGCATTCCGGAGCTAATGAAATCAACAAAATTAAATTCTGACTCTCAGAACTCAAAATTATCAACTTTAAAGAGCTAAAAATGCAACTTGGGACCTAAAATCTCCATTTTAACTCCAAATATTCTGCAAGTTCTCCTAGATTAGATTCGACATTTTAAATCTAAAGGAATACAAAATTGAATTCTAACGCTCAAAACTAAAAATGGCTCCAAAACTCAAAATGTTCAAACTTAAGGCTTTAAAAACTATTTCTTTTGCACCATAATCTATACAAACATAGCATCAGAATCACATAACAAATCTAATAATACTAAAATCAACAAATTCATAGAAAAAGGGGTAAAATGGTCAAAAAAACCCATGTAGGAAAATGATGCCGAGAATTGGAAGTTTATGGATGAAAATCTTTTACTTGTAACAAAGAATCCAATGGTGAAATCAGTTTTAAAAATGGAGCTAAGATGAGGGAGAAACCAATGATTTAAGTTTTCTAAATCATCTTTATTATACAATAGAAAATGTCAAAATTTACCAAAAAAGATGCACCAAAATCAGTTTCTGAAGCTCCCAAAAAGATGCACCAAAATCAGTTTCTGAAGCTCCCAAAGTGTTTCTCACAAATAAATATGCAAAGTAGCCTTTAAATCACTCAAATTAGATCAAAATCAAGTGAGAAATGGATGTTTGAAGTTTGGGGGAAAATCTGAAAATAAATTTGCAGATTTAAAGCCCCTATTGTTGCATCTGACACGCGGTACGCCGCCTGCTGCTTCAGCACTTTCAACAACCTTTCAAACATAAAGTCAATGCTACAGTCTCTTCCGGTGTAGGAAAAATATAATTCATATACAAAATTCGATTGGAAGTGGCATTCTAGACTAAATGGTGTAGTCAAAATTTTCACCGGAGGTCGTTTTATTCCAATGTGGGTTCCATTTCTCAATATTGAAAACTATTGAAGGGATCAAAGCACACCCAGAAGCCCCTGGAACTGAACGAAGGATTCTCCTAGACTAAACTCGACATTTTGGATCTAACGGAATCATAAAAATTTGAAATTGAGGCCTCCTTGGCCCACAACTCTAGAACACTCATTTAAACTAGTTTGGGACTCAAAAACTCAAAATATTCTCAGAAGTTCTAAAAATTGCAATGAAGTTATTTCTAGTGTTAGGTTGACCATACGGAACTACTAAAATTTTTGAATTTTAATCCGAACTTCCAAACACCGAATGTTGACCAAAGTCAAACTTTGGCTCTTGTGGCAAATAAAAATGCAACTTTGGGCGTTAAACCTCCATTTTAACCCCAAATCTAGTTTTCCAAGTTCTCCAATACCAGATTTATCATTTTGGAGTTAATAGAATCAACAAAATTGAATTCTAACGCTCAGAACTCGAAACGACTAGTAAACTGAAACTTTCCAACTTTAAAGAGCTAAAAATGCAACTTTGGGCCTAAAACCTCCATTTTAACTCTAAATCTAATTCTTTTTAAAGTTCTCCAAAACTAAATTTAGTATTCCAGAACTAATGGAATCAATAGAATTGAATTCTAACGCTAAGAACTCGAAATGGCTAGAAAACTCAAAATTTTCAACTTTAAAGAGCTAAAAATGCAACTTTTGATCTAAAATCTCCATCTTAACTCCAAATATTTCACAAGTTCTCCTAGATTTGATTCGACATTCCGGAGCTAACAAAATTGAAAGAATTGAATTGTGATGCTCAGAACTAAAAATGGCTCCAAAACTCAAAATGTTCGAACTTAAGGCTTTAAAAACTATTTTTTTGCAAAACTCCAACTTTTTATAAGATGTTCAAAATTTGACTTTTAGACTCATCCAAAAATGATCCAAGGAAACTTTTTAGAAAGAAAAAAATGGTAATCAAGTCAAAAATGGCCTTTGCGATCATTACATTTGCATCTTCTAACTTATGCCAGTCTAAAGAGGACTGCTTGAAAGAATTTTATTGAGATGAGTAAAATACAAAGAAGACAAATGGTTGACCAAGAAGAGCTACTGCCACGACAATGTGATAGTAGGATCCAATATTACCCTTGGGCATTACTAAAATACTAAAGTTCAGAGGGCATGGATTTTAGAAAGGATTATTTTAGTATTTTAGTAATGGCCAAGGATAATATTGAATCCTAATATCAAATTGTCGCTACAGTACCTTTTCTTTGTCAGCCAATCATCTTCTTTGATATTTACTCATCTCAATCTAATTCTTGGAAGCGCTCTTGTTCAGACAACCTTGATTTAGAAGATACTACTCTTACTAGTGAAGAATTTTATATGAAAGGTATGACTTACAGGAAAGCACCATCAAATGATATGCTATCGTTTAATGGTAAAAAGGAGGTCTCAACAGTGCTATATGTGTCTATTCCACTGGGACATATACTGCATTGACTCAGATATAGGATGAGCTAGCATATGTAATTGCTTATAATGATTGCGATGATATTTTTATGGTAGATATCATGGAGTAACGAACATGAGTCTACATCATAGTGTGGGCGGAAATCTTGGACACAAGAAGTCTCGTAAATCATTGGAGAAAGATGCCTTTATTAACAATAATACTGTGTCGTGCAACATACTACCTGTGTAAGCAGTAGTGACAACATTGTGGTGATCTGTACGACTGAAAGAATATATTTTTCTCACCTGAGTGGGCTTCTGTTGGGACTCTTATGGTCCAGGACAAGTAAGTCCTTAGGGAAGATTCATACCCGACATAAATAGCCTCATTATGTTACATGAGCTGAAGAATTAGCACATGTGATGATATTTTCGGTTATTGTTAGTACCCTCTCCTTGCATTAGAACTTCTTATATTTCCTGCTTTTGCTTCGTTTCATGTATAAGTGAACAGTAATGACCCTAAAAAGTTCCCAAAAATGTGCCTCAGAATGTCCAGAATTTTAAATTTCATATATCTCAAAATTCGTTTGTTATTTCAAAAATCATACTTCAGATTCTTGTTCGGGGGGCCCAAATTAGGGGCAAAGGATCTAATCCCGATTTAAGAGCAAAGATTTAGCAATTTCAAAATTTCAAGAACGCGATTTCAAGAGAGGAATCCGTGTCGCTTCCACGACGCACCTTTGTACAAAATAGGCACTATTTTTTTTAGTTCGTCCAAAATATTCTAAGTGTTGGGCCAAAGTTTTCCTAAATGTGTTATATCTATAATTAGCTAAATTTCACCTTTATATCATCCTGCACATTACCTAATACTCTCCAAAATACTTAGCCATATTTTCACTCCTGAAACTCAATCCTCAAACCCTCATCCCGAGCTAAGGTTTCCTTCAAGGTTCTTCTTCAAGCTTCAAGTCTCCATCTCCAATCTTCACCAAGTTTATCTCCAAGCTAAGGTAAATAGGTTTTAGCCATTGGGTTCTTCTACCCATGGTGCCCTAACAACCTTTTTACTAATATTGCATGATTTAAAGTTAATTTTACATGTGGGTCTTGTATATTAAGAAATTTACTGCACAATTATTTGAGTTCATGAAAGTGTGGTTGTTTTAGCATGTTTTGAGCTCTAAACCTTGGATCTAATATTGGATTTTATGAGGGGTTTTGCTGTGAATGTCTTGAAGGTGTTGCAAGGTTTTGATTGATGGTTTTACTATAGATTTTCTTGCATGATTTCATCTCTAAATTGTATGGTTTTTTACCCCCATTACACACCCTCCAAATGTTTGATAAAATTTCCGACTAGGGTTTCTTGTGGAAATAAAGCTCCAAAGCATGGGATATGATATGATTGACTATATGAGGATGAAATGAGCTTATGTGTATGATACACTCTATATAAAGTGTTGTATTATACCATACCCAATCCAGGGGGACAAGAGCCCGTGTAGCCATTTTGGGGGTTCGTACTCATCAACCATACAAGGGGTTTATACTTCGCCACCGTGTTAATAAAGCGTGATTATCATTAACCATATGAGGGGTTATACCACACAACCACCAAGGATTTATACCTTGAAAATCTAATTTGGTCTCTTCTACACATACGATATCCTATATGAGCATAAGTTACTTAAGCATGTTTTACTCAAGCATTGATCTTACATGCCTTATTGTTATATTTTCCTATTACTTAATATTATATATTTTGATTACGATGCCTATCTATTATTGCATTGCATCCTACATACTTAGTACATACAAATGTACTAACGCATACTCTTGCCTATATGATACACCATATATGGATCGAAGCCCAAGTTCATCCTCCTCCTCCTCTACGTGGCTAGTTCGGTGCTACTCAAGCTAGTTGATGAGTCCTACACTCTGGGGACCTTAGTCTATGTTACTCTTATTATGTATGGAGACATTCTTCTTTATATTCTATTTTTGCTATCAGTGTGAGCCTGGTTGGTTGTCTTGGCTCCCACTTAGTTCTATGTAGTAGAGATGTTGTTAGACAAGATATGTATCTATGTTATGAGCCTTGACTCTTTTGTCTCTTGACTATGATGTTATGCAAGCTTTCCCATTGTCCCTTGCCCTTGTTTTCCAAACTTTTACATATTACTTAAGTATTAATCTCTCTCCCTTAGTCCCAATTCCCCTTGTTAAAGTTTCTTTTGTTGTTTTACATTGCTTCCACGACCAAGGGTGTGAAACGATATGCTAAGAGGCTTGTTTGGGTTTCCTTCGGGTTCCCCATTCGCCGGTCACGTCTAGGCCCTAGGCTTGGGTCATGACAAACTTGTTATCAGAATACTAGGTTAATAGATCCTTAGAGTCTAACACACCGCATCAATTAAAGTCTTTTTCAAGATTGTATTGTACACCACAAATATGAGTAGGAGGCTATGAGGCATTCTAAGAAATATTTCACTTCTTCATGATCCATGTCATGCGATAGAGTTAGATCTCTTAAGATTTATTGCTAACCCCTAATCATTACATTCCAGTATATGTCTTAAGCTACTCTGGACGGCGATAAGACAAATGCAGAGATTTATGATGCTCTATGGAAAGTGGCCAAAGCGGCGACAAAATTGGTAACTCACCTCGAGTAACAAGTGGGTGCTTCTGGGATTTCAAATGATAAGAGGAGAGTTAGTGAGGCCAAGAGGGCCCATGTTGGAGGAAAGCTCCAAAGTCTCAAAGATAGAGGTGATGTTATGTGTCCAACATATGGTAAGGTTCATAGGGGCCCATGTTTCATAGGCACTAACGTTTGTTTCAGTTATGGCAAAGTGGGACATAAGAGGAAGGATTGTCCTCATAGACACACTAAGAGTAAAGAAGGCAATAGTGTGATGACTAATCCTAAGTGTCAAAGGTGTGAGAGATATCATGGTGGCCCATGCTTGAGGGAAACCAATGCTTGTTATGGATATAATAAAGTGGGTCACAAGCTGGTGCGTTGTCCATGTATCCGAGGAAAGTGTAAGGGTGGCCAACTTTAGGATCGAGATGGTCATGTTGATCAAATGGCTAAAGGAGGAGATGGGGTATCCGATGCTATTATCGATAAGTTGGAGTTCCCCTGGCTTTGTTATGCATGTAGTGATAGACTCAGTGTGCCATTAATTCTTCTCTATTCTTTTGGTTACTAGTGGAGCTTCTTGTGTGCCCAAGTTGTTGTGTGGACTTTTGGTTTCTATCATTATGTTGTGTATATTGCTGCTAGAAGGTTCATAGGTGTTGATCCAGATTTAAATTGTATTAGGTCTTACCTTGTGGTTTGTTGGATTTGATGTGGTGGATTTTGATGTGGTACATTGAATGGGATAGTTGCATGCATATTGTGTCTCCTTTGGTGGTAGGACCCATAGAGTTAGAATTCGACTCCCTAATGAATCCGTCCTTGAGTGGAAGAGTCTTGATGTGGTGCTCAAGTGATAGAAAGGGGGTAGGTCCATCAGAAAGGGACATACAAGGCCTCATCTACTACCAACAACAACTCTATGAACAAAGCAACTTAGGTTTTACACCTCGAGTTCTCACAAGATGATAAATGCAATCCCTTAAAGACCAATTGTACCTTAAGACATCAAATACAGAATAATTACAGGGTCATACCTCTCCAAGCCAAACACACCATGTTAAAGTTAATCACAAGTACTTATAGGAAATATGGAC